>CAJVSB020000454.1:0-47953 GCA_911865555.2 Thlaspi arvense | reverse complement strand
TTTTTTCGATGGAAACCATATGTTAGAAATGACCTACTTTCTTGTAGTGAACTAAAACTTGTTTATTGCTAAACTTAGTGATGGATTACTAATAGAATGACATTCTATCACTAAATAGAGATTGATTTTTCCATAGCCAAATTTCTGTCTGTGAAATCCTATTTTCTTATAGTGTATTGTTAGTCTTCACTAGTCCTTCTTTTACTATCTTTTGTTGATCGTTGTCCTATGCCAACCATACTGCTTTTCTACCAAAAAAAAAAAAAAAAAGTCTACCATTGATGCTACCTGAATCTCCTATCTTTACCAATGCCACCCTTACTATCCAAATTTATTATATAGAAACCCAAATTTCCTTCCTTGACCTAGATAATACTACCCTAGTTGTCTCGATCTGATATGTGAAAGTTAAAAGAGACAAAAAAAGGTAGAAGTATCTAGTTTTCAAATTTAAACAAATACAAAGAGTTTAAAAAGATCATTTACTAATTTTACTTATAACCAATTTTTTTCAGTCTCTCTCATAATCAAACAAGACCTCATTTGTTAGCTCGTTATAGGCCTTGAGTTAGTCACGTGGAACAAATTTAGATGGAATGAATACTAAAAACCAATCAAGCAATGAGATAGGATGTCATACTTGAAATTGCCACTAGAGCGATTACCGATTGAGGCTGAATGGCAAATTGAGATTCGTATTCACGTGTTTAGCAGAGAGTAAATTCTTCTCTTTACTTTCTTAGAGGCAATTGTTAATAGGGGTAATTTTGAATGATTTTGGAGTAAAGAGAGGACTTAATTATCTATTTATAAACTCAAATATCCTACCCATTATAAGATAGCTGAGTTTGTAATTGCACAACACCAGCCCAATAAAGTGTATACAATAGCCTAAACAAATGGATCACTAAGTACAATTGTGATTAACATGCATGTCTTTTTAGGATCATATACAGCAACTCATTTTTTACAAAACAAACTATATAATTAACATTAATTCTCTTAGAAAATCTCAACAAGTAAAACTCGACTTGGTTGCTTTAGTGTTGAATGATAACCTAATCACTATCCATAGTTCAAGTCTAGACCGAAAATTAGCCTGGATTGACTATCAAAAAATCGGACCAAGTTGAACCGGATTGTCCAATCTCAGTTTGGTTTGGCCCTAAATTTGGCTTCTTTGTGATCTAGCTAAGGATTGTGATTTTTGGAATTGGAATTGTCACAGAACTAGGGAACTAGAACTGAGGTGAAGTACCAACCATAAGTGAATCATGCTTCTTTTTCTTTCTTGCAATTTTTTTGGCTATTTGATATGCATTCAATTCAATTCACTTATTAATTTGTAATTTTTTATAATAATTTATGTGATGTTTTTAAGTAATTTAATTTAATAAGAGTTATTAAGATCGTATGGCTTCATTTTTAGATTTTATTAGAAGTCCAAAAACTACAATCTTAATCTAGAAGACTACTCATAATATGACTCAAATTGATAAATGAAAATGGAAATCTTTATTGAATTTGATTTAAGATTAACAAAATGTACAAGGAATGAAATGTTTCTAATGTCACTAAAAATATTTTTTCTAAAATTTTTTGATTCTAACAAGGAATTATATAGGTTAATATGTGTATAAATTAGGATTTTTTGTGACATTAGTTATCATCTTTGTTTAAAATTAAAAGATTAAAAATATTTGGTTTAAAAAAAAATTATATAAAAATGAAATTAATTATAAGTTAAAATTAAAAACTTTTCAATTAAATTGGAATTGGACCGGAACTGGATTGAAACGAACTAGGCCAAGCTTGGAACCATGAAAGCTCAAAATAGGGAATTGGCTGGGAATTGTGAAGGCCCGAGATCAGGACCAAACTGACTTTTACGGTTCTAATTCTAATTCATAATTTTTAGAGATTGAAATTGACAGCTCAATTTCGGTTTAATCCAATTGGTTTGATTGGTGAATTGTGGACATGGCTACCTAGTGTACACATGCTAATTGCAGCTTTGGCTAAAGTCCCTTTTCGGAATAAATTCAACCACCCAGCAGGGTGGGTTGGATTGGGAAAAAACTCTGGAAAAAGCTAGCTCCCTTGGGGCATTTTTCTACCCTTTTCCCCTGTTAACTGAGACTGTTATTAATTGAGACCGTTAATAGGTTAGATTTTAATCCAAATTTGATTAAAATATTCAACGGATTAGGTTGGATTATAAATATTCGAAATCTAAAATAAGTGAATCGGATATGAAATTAAATAATCCTATATGTTAAAGATTTGAATCCAAATTTTAATAATAATTTTGTTATTGAGTTAATAATTTTTTATATATAATACTAATAAATTCAAAGTTGCAAGGGCTAAATTGAAAAAGTCAGAAAATATAGGAATCAATATAATTGATGAAATAAAATTGAAAGACTTAAATGTAGAATAATATTATTTTTCTTATTGGATCAAATTTTTTTTTTATAGGATTTCGGATATAATTTAACAAATACAAATTCTATAGTATTTTGGATCAGATTCGGATGTGGATATAGTTAATTGGATTCAGATTTGAATTCGAATTTAAATTTATCTAATTGGATCCAAATCGGATTCATTAACAGCCCTAATTTCAAAAAAATTATGGAAACTAAATTCTCCATTTTCTTCTCATTAAAAAAACTCAAGATCCAAACATGAGTGTCAAGACATTTACATGCCATGGTATCAAATTGACCTGGCATGGTTCTTGCTGGAGATTTTTTTCCAATAAATTAGGATTTGGTTTATTATTTATATTTTTATTATATTAATTTTTATTTATTTATTTGTGTTTCTAGGCCCCATTGGTTAAATAAAATGATTATTCCTCCTAAAAAAATCAATCAAAGAATTTCATTATATCTCTTCTAAAATCATTCTATTTCATATAGTTTTTCGTATTCTTTTTTCTTAAAACGAATTTACTATTAAAATTTATACTTTAATTGTTATTTTATAATTGTTTTGGGCAAAATATTAATAATTAAATAACACATTGTAGCAGGCCTTGCGCAACAAAAGTATTAGAGATGAACTATTGCACAATATATTATTTTTTAAAGTAGGTATGATATATTTCATTCATAACTTTTCTATCTAATAATCTAAAAAATAAGGATAAAATTGTCATCTACTAAAAACTTAATAATTATATTCCTAATTAAATACCAGCTTTAACAAAATTAAAAAAAGGTTAGGATTTAAAAAAGTTTATTTTTGCCTAAATTTATTTCTAATAAACCTATTTTAGAGAATGCTTCTATTAACCATACCAAACAACCCTAGGTTAAGGCGGTTTAAAATGGCCCGATTACCCAAATGAGATTGACAGACGACTGAGTTTATTCCCCAATTGCAACGTTCAACTCCTGTTCATAGAGCTACATCTCCGTCACCTTTCAGCCACTCTCCAGTGACTCCGCCACCAGTAAATCTTCCTCTCATCTTTCTTCTATTTTTATTGAATATATTAATCAAATGCCTGTACATAATATAATTGCATAAACATCTATTTGGATATTTTGATTGCACTCGTTTAGCCATGCGCTTCGGCATTGTCAATTTCCCCATGGAGCTTTTCTTCTCGTTCTTTAATTATTTGTTGCTTCTTCATCCACCGGAAAATATGCTGATTTATTCAACTTGTATATATACATGTATATATGGCATAGTTGAGCTAGTTAAGTCTTACTAAGTCATTTTCAAGCAAGCAAATTTATTTTTCCATTCCGGTTCATTTATTTGACTTGTCTCATATGCATGTGTATAAACTGATGATACTGATGCAATCTGAATTTCTGGATAAAATCCAATACAAGCCGTTTGCAAAGCTCACCATTTGTTCGACCTAATGCCAATTCAGAATGTATTTTTAACTTTATAATCTTTGTTCCTTTCATGGTTTTTGCCATGTCAACAGCGCCTTTTTCATGTGTTAAAAGTGTGATTTTCCATTTATGTTAAGTTAAATTTATATGTTTATCTTACGTTCCTCATTATATTGGAGTTGAATTGTGTTATATACCATGTGGCACCACATGTAGATTTGCATATGGCAGAGATGCTATATGGTCTAGTCGTGACGACCCAATCTACCTATAGTCATTAGTCACTTTCATAGCTCATTTGGTACACGGGAAAGTAAAGAAATGGATGAGTAGGGTGGAAATATGGCCACTGGGTGATGCTTCCTTAATGCTTGGTGAAGAAGGCAAGGTGTATATAAGAAAACGGAAGGCTTTTACTCAAATACATTAATTTTTTATTCAAAAAGGGGAAGGGAAGTTCTTTAGCCTTTGAACAGAATTAGTTTATTGCACTTCCATTACTAATTTTTCATCGGTTGGCCATTTATTCCATGATTTCACATGTTAGGAGAACAAGTGTACATGTGGAAAAGAAGCATGGATATTTATGCAGAAATTTCATGTCTGTCAACTGTTAGGTTCTTACAAGCACTTCGGCGTTTTTTATATTGGTCAGTGGTGCTGAAAGGGTAAGACTAGAGATAGAAATGTACTTTGGCTTTCATCTGGACCGTCTCTCTTCTCTCTGGTTCAGACAGCACTCTTGCGCTTGATTGTAATCTGAATTTATGGTGTCAATCTTTTATATCTATTTAATTTCATCAAAGTAGAGAACTAATTTTTTCTAGATTTCTAGTTCTTTACTCTTGATAAATGTGTAAGATTTGATATGTCAATTTTGGAAAGGAATTAATTGTTTGTCTTATTTCCTGTTTGTTTTTTGCAGGCAGCTCTTTTCTAATTGCAATCAAAAGTTTGATTGATGTTCCAGTAGAACATCTATTCAACAAATGCTTAATAATTACAGTAGGTAGGTTCTGTCTGGCCCCTTAAACTCCAGGAGTCATCATTTCATTAAGTAACAATACCATGAAGTTCATGGCTCTGGTTGGAACCATTCGTCATGGTCGTTCTCTTCCTAAAATTGTTGGACCATTACAATCTCGTTCATTCCAACCTGACTTTGTTCCTAGAGATCCCAAAGCAAAGCCCAAAAAGTACAAATACCCTGCCTTCTATGATCCATATGGGCCTAGACCACCACCTTCCGACAAAATCATTCAGCTTGCAGAACTTATTGCAGCCCTACCCACTGAAGAGCGTAACCAAATTGGTCCAACACTCAGGGAGAGACTCAGACATCCTAAGATGCAACCAATCTCAGTAGAAGGCATGGACTTGGGTTCACAGGGAGGGCCATCCTCGGGATCTGCAAAGGCTGAAGAGAAGAAGGCAGAGAAAACGGTATTTGATGTTAAGTTGGAAAAATTTGATGCAGCTGCTAAAATCAAGGTGATCAAAGAGGTCAGGGCTTTCACCAATCTGGGATTGAAAGAAGCCAAAGACTTGGTTGAGAAGGTGCCTGTTGTGCTCAAACAAGGAGTCACCAAAGAGGAGGCAAATGAAATAATAGAGAAGATAAAGGCTGCAGGTGGGGTTGCTGTTATGGATTGAATTAAATTCCGCACATGTTCTGTAGGTACTCATGGGAAGAACCTGAAAGGGGGTCTTGTGCCCATGAAAGCATGACCTGCAAGCTCAAGGGATGGCTGTTGTTGAATTCATGTTACTTCTTTGTGCTGAACTGAGAAATTTGCTTTTGAGCAGTATGCTTCTTTTGGCTCTGTTGAGAGTTATAGAATTACTAGTAGGTCGAGACATATCTCTTTTTGGATTGCTGTTTGGTTATAAATTTGATGGATGGCTAGTGGGTTGAATAAGAACACTGTTTTTAAATTCTGCCATCTGCAGATGAATTACTTTTGGAGAAGGTGGTGCCTGGTTCTCCTGATGACAGGAATATACGGTCAACGGCTATTTCTGGTACTGTTTGAACAAATACCATATGAAGCCTTTGTAGAATGGCAAAATTACATTATTATATTCTTTATTTTTGCCCAAATGAGTATTTTGTTTTGGATTATAAAACATATAAAGTTTGTTCTGAATTGTTTTGAGTTGCCAAATCAATAGGATGGCATCGTAGGTGGCAATTCTTAGTTGTCACACTCTACGCATGATATTGGTGTATCGGTGTTTTTACATATGACGGCTTCTTGTTATGCCTCTGCATACCGTGACATACCTGAAATTTTAATATGCTGTCATAAAATCTAAATGACTGATAAAACCATTGATTGTAGGACCTCTGTGACAGTCTTATGCGACAGTGAAACTAACTGCCAGTCACCATAAATGTTGTCACGGTAATGTCGAGAATAGGCTGTGAAATTAAAAGCATTGATTTGTCAACTTCAAATAATTCAGTAAATTGGAAGAAGGTAGAAATGCTAACAAACGTTGATTATTGAATTCACCCCACCTAATAGTACCTATTTGGGAAAGGTTAAGTGCCAAAGTCACTAAAAAATCGCCAATCTTAAGATTGACTATGTAATGCACTCGATCTGTTTAGTTAGGTGGGTGTATGGTGGATGATTTTAGTACTTGGAGTAAAATTGTAGTTCATGCAATAAAAAGAGAACAAAAGTATGTATTTTTTTTTTTTTTTTATTAAGAGGAAGTCAACCTTAATTTAATGCTCAAAAGCATCAACTTAAGAAAGACTTAACAAAAGTATGTAACTTGTTTATATAAGAGTAGTTTGCACTCATTTTTTCCCTTTTTTGAGTAATTTTTGTGAATATTTTTGATAAAAATTGTTTTACCTCTTTAAATTTGCTTCTCTATCTTATTTATTCTCTAAACTTTGTAATATATCATTTACCTCATTACTATTAACTCACCATTATATTTATTTTTCGTAAACTCTTCAATTTTAAATACTAAATGTTTTAGATATTATTATTAGAACATTTAATTGTTAAAATTTTAAAAATTTAAGTTGATATATTATAATTAATGAAAAATATTATTAAATATTTTAAATTTTAGAAATTAAATTAAAACATAGTTGATTTTACAAAATTAATTTAAGTTATTTGCTCAGCTTAATTAAATAAAAAATTACCAATTTTAAGGAAAAAAAAAGAAAAGAAAAAGGAAGTCAATTTGACCAGTTGGATTCGTGGTTGGAGACAACATCTGAGGCTTTGAGCCCATTGGCAAGGCTCATCGAGCCCACGTGTTAGCCCACTTGATGCAAACGTATAGGTTCTTTCTAAACTTGATGCGGTGCCTGCGTCCGTAGTACCAAAGCGCCAAGCATCTTGCATAAAAGAAAATATTCGAGTCCCTTTCCCATGAAAAAAGGTCACATGGAAAAGCAAAAGAACCTATAAATTTCTTATTTATTAAAGAAGAAAGTTGAATTTAAGTAATAAAACACATGCAAATTTTATTTAAAAAATAAAATTTTGAATTCTGACCCTCTGCTGCTTTTAAGTCTCTAACATATTAAAGGGGGAAAAAAATAAACTAATTAAGCTCTAGTCCATGTTTGGTTTACAGGGAAACGGTGACTTACTTGAATTCTTACATCCCTTTTCTTCATAAACCAAATGTAGTTAAGGTTTCACTTTTTAAAAGTTTATTTATCTTTTCACACGTAGATAAGTAAAAAATAAAAATAAAAATTTTGAAAAGAGGAAAAATTAAAAAAGCTGAATCTTTTTTTTTTTTTTGGCTTGCAGTAGCTGGGATTTTTGGATTTTTTATTTAAATATTATGAATAATTGGATTTTTGTTAATTTTTTTATTTTTATTTTTGCTAATATTTTTTGCTACTGGGATTCGTTAGCGAGAAGATATGCACAAATATTACCATTACCACAAGAATCGAGATCTTGATCCTCAATATGATATGGTGTCAGTGATTTCTTTTATGTCGATTTATAATTATGTTTACCACCATTTTTAAGTCCAACTTTAACATGACCTTTCTAAATCCCAAGTTTCAAACCAACTAGAACATTTTTCAAACACCCCAAGTTTCGGTCACTAAGGTTGACTACTCTCCAAGGCCCATAAAGAAACCCACATCCATTCTCTCTCTCGGTCTCTGAACAGCTCATTACAGCTAGCCTTCCTAAGGCTTGATTTGAATGATCCATCTATGTTCAATTTCATGTATCTCTCCTCTAAAGGATGAAAAAAATGTCATCTTACTCCTTTGTTGTATCTCTCCTCTAAAGGATGAAAAGAATGTCATCTTACTCCATTGTTGCGGAAGTGGTACAACCCATGATTTTATAATGTACCAACTAAAATTATTAATAAGTTAAATTTTAATTTGAATATGATATAAATTTAAATTTGATTAAAATATTTGATAAATTAAATATAATTAGAAATATATTTAATTTGAAATAAGTAGATTAAATATAAAATTAAATAATTTGATCCCTAAATATTTGAATTTAAATTTTAATAATAATTTTTTTATTAAATTAATAATTATATATAAAATATTAATAAATTTAAACTTGTAGGAAGTAAATTGGAAAAATCAAAAAATTGAAGAACTAATATAATTGATAGAATAGAGACGAGGGATTTAAATGTAAAAGAATATTATTTTCTTATTAAATCAGAATTTTTGTTGCATTTTAGATTATCTATTGGATTCGAATATGGTTTAATATATATAAATTTTATAAAATTTCGGATAAAATTTGCATACAAAATTGGGTAATTGAATTCGAATTTGAATTTATCTCATTTGATACAAATTTAACTTATTTATAATTCTAATACCAATTGTTTGCCACTTCATCTCATGTGATATTACTTTAATTTTTTCACTTTTTATATTTTGTTACAATTGGAGTTTAATATTACTTCTTATTAAATATATTAGAGATTTGATTGCAAAATATTTAAAGACAATGGGTATTGCATAAAAAAAATGGCGAAGGGTATCTTTACAATCCACTCATAATTCACCAAAATTGGAGACCATTTCCTCCTAATTTGCCGTCTAACTTCCAAATTCTTAAAATAATTTCTTGAAATTATTATACCATAATTAGTTTAATAATAAATTCCCTCCCCATGAGACAAACAATTTAACATAAACACAATTTATGTAAATGAATAAATTATTAAAATTGTCCAACCACTTCTTCAATAAAGTTCAACACCCCCGGTGTTGGATCATCGTGTAATAAATAAGATTAAAATTACAGTGGTTCTCCATTTCAATCATTTTAAATTTGTTTTCGTTTATTTTCTTTTTCTTTTTTGGGTAAGGGAAAATTTTGCAAATGATAAGCTTGATAAAGATGGATAAAGATAAATCATCAATTCTTATCTATCTTATACAATGTTCAGTAGGCAGACTAAAATTGAATGAAAAGTTTAATAAGATAATTACCTAATTAAATCGAGATAAATTATATGAAGGTGAATGAAATGATTTATTTAACTTTTTATCTAGTTTTTCTAGACAATATTATTCTACTATTTATAAGTTAAATTATTAAAATATGCTCTCATTTTATTTGATAATATTGTACTCTGTTTGCTAGCCAACTCCACCACCACTATCTTACCACTGTTTATCTATAATTTGCTGCCACCCACCAACACCATTTGTCATTGTCCATTACTTCTAGTGTCACAACCCATTTCAGGATTGTGACCAGCGCTAAGAACAAACTAACCATCCCTTGCAAGCCTAATGTAGAAATAACCAACAGGTGAAGATTTCTACAATTTTTGACTAAATCTCCCTAAAAATTAGATATTTTCCAAAAATTTTAAGGCCAGTAAACAAATATTATAATTCATAACAACAAACCCCAAGCAGTTCATATATGATATACAATCTTTATTATGTTTCATCAGACACTTCAATACAAAAATATTAAATAGATATAAAAGTCGTACCCATGGGCAAGAGAGCATTCGAATATACATAGAGTCCAAAAATATATCAAAGCATAACTACAAACAGCAAAAAGATTCCACCCACACCCACATGCGAGTGTAAGACTTACCAAAAGAAGTAACTTTATCATCAAGCTGGTGGACCAATACTAGGATTGACATTGAAATCAAGGGAGAAATTTAAAATAAAGGTGAGATAGTAGCTTAGCAAGAATTATATATATATATATATGTTTATATATAGCTATGTTGAAAGGAAAACAAGCATGTATCATAATCATTTGTTTGAACATTCAAAACCCTTAAGTAGTAAACCCAAATCCACTTCCAATTTCAAAGTTTTAAATAAGAACAAGTAGTAAACATTTAGAAATGATTTTTTTACTTAACAGAATGGGAAGTACTAATCCAAAACCAGAATATCGAAATATCAAAATCATATAGTGGTTATAATCCGAACAGAATCAAATCCCACTAAAGATAATATAACATATCTGAACCTGTAGGCCAAACACATAAGGCTAGCAACACTTTACTAGCTGAGGTCCATATCAAGATGCACAAAGGCTAGGGTTTATTGCTGTTAGTTATAATATTTTATTAAAGTACCCTCTTTTAAAAAAAACTTTTTGTTCATGTTTCGAAATTTAGATCATATTCCATAGGTCATACAAAAAATTTTCTAACACTCATTAAAAGTTTTAAAAATCTGAAACCCGAAGTTTTAACAAAATCTTATGAATCAAAAATCTTTTATTTAGAAAATAATATCACATTTATTTAGTAATAAATTTGATTCCTTTTAAAACAAATAAGTAAGTATAGAAAGGGACAAAGACAAATGAAATTAGAAAAATTTATAAAATCACATAGAAATACATATTATTACTCATAGTGAGATTGAAACCGAGGTTATTAGAGGCTAGATGTGACGAGAGTAACGACATTCCAACAAACCTAACACCACAAAACATGTATCATTACTCAAATCCTAGACTTATGGCTTAAGACAACCAACATTTTCCTAAACAAGGAAACCCCAATTCAACTTTGCATGGAGGCAATAAAACAAGAGTATAATTATTATGCAAGATAATGATTCTAATCAACATAAATTGTGCATGAAGAGCTGACTATATAGCTGTTGGTATAATCCTAATTACTTCCCAAAATTTTAAATTATTTTAATCTAATCAGTACCACCAAATGTACAAGCAAGAGGAAAGAGAAAGACCCAAGAAATAGTCACGATAGACATGCCTAAAATGTATAACCAGAGTGTATAACAAAGTTGGAGTTAAAGTTACTACAGTATATGATCTACTTAAAATTAGGAAGAAAAGAGGACAGGGGACCTCACTGAACAACCCCAATGAGAAGGTTGAGGCCATATGCCACCAAAAGGGGTAGAAAGTTGGTGGCTTGGCAACAATTCCTAACCATGCGGAGCTGGGTTTGTCCTTAGGGAGAACGGATGCTGGCAAGGGAGGAAAATAGTAGTCGTCCGTGGCTAAAGCAAGAATAACATAGTAATGAAGCCATCATGGGTGGAAGAGGAGAGAAAATGAGGGGGAAAAGGAAGATAAAGAGAAAAGAAAGAAGAGATAAGAAAAAGAACTTGCCATAGTTGGGTGTTTGGAGGTGAAGATTGCCAATGGCTTCACACCACTGGCCAACAACAGACAAGGTGATAAAAAAACTTGGCAGTGATGCAAAATTGTTGAGAAGAGAGAAAAAATAAAAGCTCACTTGATTCTCTAAAGTGATTTAGAGGCCTGAGACCACGGTTTCCACCAATTGAAGTAATAAGAGAATAAGGATTTTGGTCTAAAAGGGCTAGGGTGTCACTTGCCTATCTGGACACTCGGTAGGGGGTGACAGCCGGGCAACGCCAACACCCACCAGACAAAAATTCGACAATATCCCGGCTGCTGAACTCCATTTGTCAAAACTCAACCTGTACTCAGAGCAATATAATCATATCTCCAATATATCATTTGCATCTCAAAATCAATCCACAACTAATGGCAAGTGTCCAACTGCTATCACACATGTAATATAAATATCCTTTCAACACAAGTATATCTACAACCATCATCATCAACTTCTCATAACCAAGATCATGTACTAAGATTCAAATGTACAAAAGATCACCATAAAAGTCTCACTGTAATGACATAGTTACACATGTCTTGAAATGCATAGAACCAACCATAAAAGTCAATGAACCAGACTTAGAACTACTGAATCGATTAATATTTGCCCTAAATTGGCCATAAATGTGTTGAATCGTGGTTTTTTTCTAATTTTGTATTAATTTCTTTAATCTTGGACTGGCCGATTTAGCCTTGAACCAGTCACAAACCATCTAAACAATTTAAAGTACTTCATTTTGGTGCCTTGAACTGGCCATGAACTGGTCTGGAAGGGCTTGAACTGGCCGGTTTTATTTTTCTATAATTTTCTGTTTTTATTTTTTATTTTCTGTTTAATTTTCTTATTTAATCTCTCATGGGCCGGATCCTACTCCAACCCAAACTTAAAACCCAGAATTAAATGGGTTGGCCTGGCCCCCTTGGCCACAGCCCAAATTCCCCTTCATCCTTTCAACCAAATTAATTTTTTCAGGCCTGACCCGATGTGGCCATGGCCCAACCTACATACAAAACAACCCAACTAAATCCAGCCCAAGACTCAAAGCCTTAATTCCCACCCAGGGCCGTTAGACCTGGCCTGACCCGCAACCTCAATCAGTTTACTTTTTCCTTACCCAACGAATCACAATTAAACTGGAACAAAGATTCAAGCATTTTACCTCAGATTCGATTGCTTCTCTTTTAAATTGATTGTCCCAAGCTACTCAAAATGCTCATTTGAAAGCCATCAAGAGCTTTACTGAACCTTTAATCAGCTTAAATTGCAAGATTAAGCTCGAGAAATTCAGAAATGGTCGACTGCTCAACGGAAAAAAATTTGCAAAATTGCTTGATGTGTAATTTGGTTTTTTCAAAAATTGAGAAGGGCTTTTGTAGACTTGAAGTAGCCGAACACCCTTTTAATTTAGTTTTAATTTCAAACGTATAGATTTAATTAGGATTTAATGACTTAATTTCGGATTTGAACATTACAGACGTTCTGATCCTTTTTCTTTCTTTATTTTTTCTAGTCCTTCAAATTTCTAAAATTTTATTTTGGTCCTTAGGATTTTACAATCTTCCCCCCTTAAAAGAAATTCATTCCCGAATTTAAATATCAGAATGTTAAGTACTCTTATGCGTGAAATAGATGAGGGTATTTTGAGCACATTATCTCCTCCCCCTCCCATATCGCTCCCTCTTTTGAGTGATATCTCCATAAAACTTTCACAAACACAATTTCTTTAGTCCTTAGTTTCTTAATTTGTCGGTCGACAATGTCTATAGGTTCTTCCTCCTATGACAAATCAACATCTAACCTTATTTCTTTTGGTGCCAAAACATGTGACGGATTGGGCAAGTATTTCCGAAGTATAGATATGTGGAATGCAAGATGCACTATCGAAAACTCATATATCAACAAATTACTATACCGATCAACTTATCATCTCGAATGAGTGCCGATGACTAAGTTTTTCTTTCTTCCCCAAATTTGCTAATACCCTTTTTAAGGATGAAACTCTTAAGAATACTAATCACCCATTGCCATTCCAGACTTCTGATGGTATTTATCAACACAACTTTTCACTAGCTCTAATCAACTAAGATTTGCTGTCTAGTCAATTGTGCCTCATCCACTGTATCTTGTACTAAGTCCAGTTCTAGAATTTTAACTTTTCTTATCTCCGATCATCTTTTTAGAGATTTTCAACTTCTTCTGTATAATACCTCAAAAGGTTCCATCACGATACTCATCTAGTAAAATGCATCAGTGTTAAGTGGTTACTTCAATTATTACTGAAATCCATAACTAAGTTTACGTTAAAGTCCACAATATCTCTATAGGTAGAATAACTGTATCTTTCTGATAAATCCAATTTATATTATACTTTTGTGCTAATTTTATTAGATTTATCAAGTATTTTTCACTACTTTAAGTTAAAATGGGATGCAAAATGCCTAAATTCTTTTGATTTCTTTATTCTCCCTTAATTTGAGTGAAATTAATAGTTTTAGTAAAATTGAGCTTTATTGAAAATTTTTGTGTTGAATCTCAAGTTTTCTCACTTTGGTCAATTTGGGCTTCAATAGGTCAAAATGCAATGTAGAGTATGGAAACTAGTTTCAAGGCTTTAATCTATTCCAATCCAACTTAACAAAGTTGCATGAGGTGATTTTGGGTAAATTCAAGGGAATTTGTTGCTTGAAATGAAGTGAAGTCAAGTTTTCAACTTTTCAAGTGAAAACTAGGTCATTGGAGGGTCAAATCAGAAAAATGAGGTTTGGAGACCAAGTCTGAACCTTTTATAGAGTTCATTGTGACTTAACAAATTTGCTAGGAAGGGTTTTGGGTCAATCCAAGCTTAATTGGAGCCTAATTTCAAGGAAATGTCATTTTTGAGGTGCAAGTAGAGTTGCAACAACAGTAGCCCGGAGAAAAATCTTCATAACTGGAGTTAGGAAACTCGGATTGGGGCAATTCATAAAGTTTTGAAAAGGCAAGAAAATGATCTACAACTTTCATGTTTTGACCTCAGTCTAGTTCAGAGCAGAAGGCCCTCGAAAATAAGTTAAAATGCAGCAGCAGCAGTGCAGCATCGGTGCAGCAGCAGCAGCAGCAGCAACAGTTTTACTGCTTGCTGCTGTTTTGAAGAAAATGTCATAACTCCGGCTACAAAATTCGGATTGAGGTAATTCTTGAGGCATTGAAAACCTAAGAGATAAATCTACAACTTTCATGCTTTGATCTCAATCCAGTTCTGCACATAAGACCCTTGAAATTGAAGGAACAGAAGTTGGAAGCTTGAAGGAGTAGCAGCAGATTTTAGAAGATGCAGCTTGGAGAAGAAAATTCATATCTTGGGCTACAAAATTCGGATTGGGATAATTTAAGATGTTTTGAGAAGTTGAGAAATAGGTCTACAATTTTCATGTTCAAGTCTTGATCAAATTCAGAATGTAGAGTGCTCGAAAATTCAGGAACAACTTCATCAGCACTGAAGCAGCAGCAGCAGTTTTACTGCTTGCTGCTGTTTTGGAGAAAGAATCACAACCTAGGCTAGAAAATTCAGATTGAGCTGATTCAAGACTCATTGGAAAGATAAGAAGAAAAGATACAATTTTCATGTTTGGGGCTCAACTTAATTCAGAATGTAAGCTGCCGAAATATCAGATGAAACTAAGCAGAATGTGCAGAGTTCAGCAGCAACAGCAGCAGTTTTACTGCTTGCTGCTGTTTTGGAAAAACATCATAACTTGAGGTAGAAAACTCAGATCAAGATGATTTAAGATTTTTTGGAAACCTCAGGAAAAACTCTACAACTTTCATGTTTTTCTCAAAATCTAATTCAGCATGAAAAGGGCTCAAAATGTAGCAAACAGTTGCAGCAGTCAGAGCAGTTATGCAGATTTTTAACAGCAGCGTGTTGAAAGAAAAAAATTCATAACTTGAGTTAGAAAATTCAGATTGCAATGATTAAAAAGGCATTAGAAAGATAAGAAATAATGCTACAAATTTTATGTTTTGGCCTCAGTCCAATTCAGCTTGTAAGATATCCGAAATTTTGAAAGAAGCAAACAGACTTGCAGATTCAGCAGCAACAGCAACATCAGAATTTGCAGATCCAAATCCAAGCACTCATGACCCAAATGGAGGATCCAGATCCACGACCATAACCCTAATTTGGGATCCAATTGAGTTACAATTCTTGCAACAATACATGACCGTTGGAATTCAAAGCCAACCAGCCGAATCACTCCATTCCATCAAAAACCAACAAGATTGATGATTGCTTGGAAGAGTTGCTGCTGTCTAGGCATGGGCTGAGCATGGGCTGTGCAGAGAATGGCAGGAGTGGGTGAGAAAGCAATTATTCAGCCAGAGAGGAGGGTTTGCTGGGAGTTTTTCTATCTGTCACAAAATACAGCAGTAGGGGGGAATACGAGTAGAGAAAACAGGAGGTTTTTTTTCAGGAGCAGGTTACAGCTTGAGAGAAGAAGTTTTGGGGGCTGGTTCTAGAGCTGGAGAGGCACGAAATACAGTTGAAGAGAGGCACGAAATTACAATAGAAGAGAGGCTCTGCAACCAACAAGAAAAGGCACGAAATTGAAGGGGGAGGAGGGAGTTTCTCTCTACAGATTTCTTCATCTGATGAGTTCTTTTCTTTGCTTTCATTGTCTAAACATTTTCTAGTCTTCTATCAGCTGTAATATGTATGAACTCATGATGTATGATAAATTAGTTGCTACATTTTTGAAGAACATCATGGGTGATTATCTTTGTTGGGGAAATGATGTAGTTATACCACCTCATTTTGCTTGATAATATGCATTGAAATTATTGATTCTAAGGTTTCTACAATTTTTTTTTCAGATTTGAGCTTAATCTTGTTTGCATAAAATTAGAGTTTTAGTTTAGTTTGGTCTGGTAAGAGGGGCTAAATGAAATTTCAGATTTGTTGCAAACAGTTTCTAAAACAAATTTGTAGAAAAAAGCTGAATTAATGAGATCAAATTTTGCTAATCTTAATGCTATTCATTTATAATTGGTATTTTCAACCTTGCTATCATCCGGTAGGAGTGACTAGGTGGAATTTATTGATTTTAACTGAATTGAATTTTGAATGTAATTTTCAATTACGAGTCAATGCATTGTTTGACACAATTAAGATTGGGTAGTTCGGTAGAATGCCTAATTTCTATTGTGTGGTCTGTTTAGGTAGTCCGGTAGGATGCTTAACCGAAAGGGATTTCACAAATCTTAATGCATTTTGAAATTGAGTAAATTAAGCGGGGCTCGGTAGAGACCGACGAAGATATTCACTTTCAAGATAGTTTAGCCGGTCTGGTAGGAAGGCTAATAGTTTCGGAAATCTTGCCATCTCATATATTTTAGCAACCCCAGATTCCATTTTAATTCATAATATCAAGCAAAATTAAGGTGGTATTGGCGAAATCATCTTCCTCAATGGTGTCTCTCGCATATTTTAACTTATATCTCTCTCTTGCATAATCTCTTAATTTCCCTCACTAGTTAGAAATTTTATTTTCTGTTTTTATTAAAATTTCGCAAACTCACTTTTCTCTCAATTAACACCTAAGTTAGGTCAAAATTTTCAAATTAATCAAAATCAGTCTTCGTGGGATCGACACTCTACTTCATCACTTTATTACTTGTAACGGCTGGTGCACTTGCCAAATTAGGCGTGCTAGGTGCGCAACACTTTCTATCATTTATTTTAATCAAACAGAACTTATTCTCATCTAACCTAAGCATGCTCTCTTACAAAGGTGGTCATAAAAATTTTCCTTATCAAATAGTGCCTCATAGTATAAAGATACACAAGTAAACTGATTCAAATTCACACGATAATCTACACATAACAAGGCACACGATTTTTCATACCTATCGCCTCCGCGGTGGCCTCTTGATCGTCTTGTCTAGTCAAAGCATACACCCGTGCCTGACCCCTAGTGGTCTGATCGCGGTCTTGACCACCATAACCTCGTTATTGCCCTTAAGTTGACTGCTCAGGAACTGATGTAGCTGCTCTACTAAACTGATTGACTGCCTGAGTGTCATTATTCTGCATCAATGGACAGTCTCTAATCTTGTGCCCCAAATTACCACATCGATAACAGGCATCGGTCTCTCTGTAACATAGCCCTCAATGCTTACGTTCATAGGTATGACAAGGCAGGGCTTCCTAATTAAGTGGTATTGAACTATATTGCTCTGACTGTCCCATGTTTCTTGTCTCGCCCGCTGATGCTAATGCATCCCCAAATAGCTAACTAGAGTGTGGTGGTCCAGTCTGAATGGTATGTTACTGACTCTGAAAACTAGTCTGACCATCACTAAAAGATCTTGAGTGCTTAGCCTTTTTCCTAGTTTCCTTAAGAGCCCTTTGCTCAAAACCCCTCGCCTCTGTCGCCTGAACAACATTTACTGCCTCCGTGTATGTATACTTCCCTATATAAGGGGCTAACACTCGGAACATAGGCTCTACTAATCCTTGAATGAACCTTTTTGCCTTGGCTCACTCATCAGTCACCAAGTGTGGGGCTTATCTGGACGGATGGTTGAACTGAGCGTCATAATCTGGGACTGACATACTCACAGTCTGTCAGAGACTGGTCCCTCTTATTAGCTGATAAGAATCGATCCATAAAAGTAGCGACAAACTCCTCCTATGTCATCTGTGCCACCTCTTGTAGTCTCCCAGATACTATGGTCTTGTACCAAGACCGTGCCAAATCATGCAGTCTGCAGGCAGCCAACTCTACACTCCTGGCACCAGAGCACCTTATAACCTCAAAAATAATCTCCATCTGATCAATAAAGTGCTATGGATCCTCGGTGCTCCTTCTCCTAGAAAAATTTGATGGCTTAAACCGGAGGAAATCCTAAACCTGACTCTCGAGGCTAACTTGGGATTGCCTCCCCACTGTCTGAGTAATCTCAACTGCTGCCTGGACCTGTTGTCTCCTCTGTGTTGGCTCCTGCCCAGTCACTGGTGGAGCCTCTCTAGTCCTCGGGCCTGAACTCGCGGCTGCCTCTGGTGCTCCCTGATCGACATTGTTCTGAGTGCCGGTCCTTTCCTAGTTCACCAACTTTTCTACCAAATTAACCAGGGTTTGTTGTAACCCGGTCATGCTCCCCATCATTGTCTGCTGCATGTCCTAGATAATTTGGACCACTCTATCAGAATTGTCAACAAGCTGAGCCTCCCTTTCCAGCTCTACCTCACCTACCCTGTTGGTTGTCCTCCCATAACCTTTTCCTCTGCCTTTCGGCCTGCCCCGACCTTTCACCAGTATGGAAGACTATGCCTCTAACAATACCTTAGAAGTAGGTGATCTGTCTCGGGGTGTATCGGGAATGATTGACTACTCACAATCAGAATCAGAAATCATGTTATCGAATGATGCGTCCATCTATTTAGAGATTTCAAAATACCAAGTAGCAAGAGTCAGAATAAGGAGTCAGAATAAGGACAAGATCAAAACAACACTCAGAATTAGATTAACTCCTAACCATCCTTCTATAGCCTCTCGATTATGAAAATGGCTAGCTCATAATCATAAGTGAGACGCTATAGAAATACGTTGCTCCCATGATCACAGATAACCTAGAGTTCTGATATCAACTTTGTTACGACCCAGGAGTCAGATTCGTGACTGGCGTTAGGGTTAGGATAATCCCAACCCCGCAAGCCTCAAAAGATCAGAATTATAATAGAATTAATCAAAATTTCACTTAATACAGTCTTGCAAAAAAATATGATACAAACTTTTGAAAATCCAATACAAAAATCGACATCTGTAAAGCCTTAAACTCAAACCCTGCCTGTGATCACTAAGCGAACTAAAACAAAATACACTCTAGAAATAAAACAAATACTAACTGCTATACTTAGAACTTAGCTCGGTTGGAGTCACAGAATCCGGATTTGCAGACTACTCTCATGGAGTAGGATCAGTCAAGCCCACAAAACCTGAGTCTAGAAAAATAAATGACAAGTCTGACAATCCAGTGAATAATAATACATATTTATATGACGAGAGACATATATTGGTTATTATTAGCATAAAAATATAGCTTTCAAAATTATGTAAGTTAAGGAGTTCGACACCGAGAACTGAACAGAAATAGGACGACAACCTCATAGTGTGCCAATACACATATATTAGGACGGCGACTCAAAGTCTGCTAGTAATCAATAAACAGGCCTACCACATTAGCCACACCTAATAGTCTAGCACCACCCCTACTAGCTGGGGATACAGGTCAAGATGCACCCAGTCTAATGCTTATTGCTGTCAGTTACAGTATTCTAACAGTACGATACTCTTTTAAAATCATTTATCAGAGTTTAATAGAGAAAGTTTCAATTTTTCAAAGTCTTAAACATGTATCCATACTTGAATTCAGAAATTCAGAAGTTTTTCCCACAAATCAGAAAATGACATATACATCCCTTGTAACTTTTCTAACAATTGAAGTTCAACTGAATAATAACTGAAATAAAAATTTTAATTTATGTAAAAACAGGAAATTTAAACAAGTAAAACAACATTTAAAACATATAAATATATAATATTACTCACAGAAATCGAGAATCACGAAAATCGAGCTTTGGCGGTTCAGCTCCCCGAAATTCAACCAATTAATCTAAAAGAATCAAAATGTTTATCTTAGAACATAATATTTCTCAAAATTAATTAAAAACTAGATTATTCTAAAGAACCCAACCCTCTCCTTAATTTTCATGTTTTAAGTCATTTCAAGAATTTTAAAATCTTGAACTGATCAAAACCATACTGAATCGGATCTCTTACACATTGAACAGAGCATAAAACTTACTGAACTAGTGAAAAACCCACTGAACTAGGACCAAAACCCATTAAACCCGCCTCAAAACCAATAAACTGGCCTTAAATCCCTTAAATTGGCCATGAAACCCATTGAACCGGTCTTCAACCCATTGAACGAGTTTTGAAATGCATAGAGCCAGCCATAAAAATCAATGAACTGGACTTAGAACTACTGAACCGGTTAATATTTTCCCTAAATCGGCCATAAATGTGTTGAACCGGGGTCTTTTTCTAATTTTGTATTAATTTCTTTAATCTTGGACCAGCCGGTTCACCATTGAACTGGCCAGTTTAGCGTTGAATTGGCCACAAACCATCTAGACAATTTAATGTACTTCACTTTGGTGCCTTGAACTGGCCAAGAACCGGTCTAGAAGGGCTTGAACTGGCCGGTTTTAATTTTTCTATAATTTTCTATTTTTATTTTCTTTTTTCTGTTTAATTTTCTTATTTAATCTCTCTTGGGCCGGATCCTGCTCGAACCCAAACTTAAAACCCAGAATTAAATGGGTTGGCTTGGCCCCCTTGGCCATAGCCCAAATTCCCCTTCATCCTTTGAACCAAATTAATTTTTTCAGGCCTGACCCGATGTGGCCATGGCCCAACCTACATACAAAACAACCCAACTAAATCCAGCCCAAGACTCAAAGCCTTAATTCCCACCCAGGGCCGTTAGACCTGGCCTGACCCGCAACCTCAATCAGTTTACTTTTTCCTTACCCAACGAATCACAATTAAACTGGAACAAAGATTCAAGCATTTTACCTCAGATTCGATTGCTTCTCTTTTAAATTGATTGTCCCAAGCTACTCAAAATGCTCATTTGAAAGCCATCAAGAGCTTTACTGAACCTTTAATCAGCTTAAATTGCAAGATTAAGCTCGAGAAATTCAGAAATGGTCGACTGCTTAACGAAAAAAATTTGCAAAATTGCTTGATGTGTAATTTGGTTTTTTCAAAAATTGAGAATGGCTTTTGTAGACTTGAAGTAGCCGAACACCCTTTTTATTTAGTTTTAATTTCAAACGTATAGATTTAATTAGGATTTAATGACTTAATTTCGGATCCGAATGTTATAGACGTTCGGATCCTTTTTCCTTCTTTTTTTTTCTAGTCCCTTAAATTTCTAAAATTTTATTTTGGTCCTTGGGATTTTACAAGTGGGTTAAAGCCGTCTCGCTCTCTCTACAACAGACAAACATTATCAAATACAAAATCTACATTGACTAAAAGCTCTAGAAAAGAGTAAATAAGCTAGATGTACAAAAATTTTGAAGAAAAATCCAAGTACTAGTGAGATTCTTTACCTTTTTGCTTGTTTTCCTCCCTTTCTTCTTCTTTCTTCTCATCTCCTTCTTTCTCTAGGGTTTCATGCGGGGATGGGCTTTTTGGGTGAGTTAGATTGGGTTGTAATGTTTAAAGGATGGGTTATATGGCAAAAAGACCAAGTTGCCTCTTTTCTTAATACTTTTCAACTTTTAACCCTTATAAATTTTGGATCAATTTCGGGTATCTTAGGATATCTTCTAAATCTTTGGTTTATAATTCTAAAAGTTCAAGAGGGTTTAGGGTCTGTGGAGGGGTTAAAAATTTCAAAATTTTTAAGAAAAACCCGAAAAATTGCATCGCGACACGCTACGGCGCGATCTGGCGTGCTATAGCACACCCATTCCAGTGTCTACTACGCTATAGTGGACTTGGGCGCTATAGTGCCAAAATTCCAAAATGCAGTGCACTCTAGCTTGCTCCGGCACACTACAGCGCGCTGCTACAGTAGTGCTACAGTAACTTTTTTTTTTTTTTTTTATAAGAAAACCTAACTTGTTTCCAAACTTTCATACATGTTTCCCTTAATCTTAAACCCCTCAAATTCCTTCCAAATAAATTTTAAAATATTACCAAAATCCATAAATTTATATAAAACCATAACCGAAATCGGTTTGGGTTGTTACATAGGGACTTTGTAAGGTTGAAGAAGAAAAAGGGGAAAGATTATTTGCAATTTGGTCCTGCTCCTTTTATCTTATGTCAAAATAATCTTGAAACTTTTAAGTTGCTCATACCAGTCCTTAGAAATATTAAATCTTTCAATTAAGTCCTAAAATTTGAATTTAAGGTAGGGATGTTACAGTCAACCACTATTATTTACTACTGCTCACCGTTGTCACTATCAAACCATTGTCAAAAATAATATGTTAGTAATTTATGTATTTATCTATACTTTATTCAAACTTTAATTTAAAATTAATAAATAAATATAATAATTTAAAATATTTGTCACGACCTGGTTGCCGAGTCCATGACCAACGCTAGGGTTAGAACGAATTCTAACCCTAGAAGCCTTTCAGGTACTAGATTTAATACGAAAGATCAAAATTTCTGAATTAAAATCTGAAATACAACCAAAAACCAAACCATGTCTTTGCAATTGAAAACTTATCTATGATCTCAGAGCTAGATAACTAGAATAACAAAACAATACATACGAAAGAAACAGAAACTGACTGCTAAACTCGAGAACTGAAGCAGAAAGCAGAATCGATCGACTACTATCATACTGCGGGATCTGTCAGCAAAGTCGAATCTGAGTCTGAATAATAAAATAATGAGTCTATTGACCCAGTGAATAATAATACATATTTATATGACGAGAGACATAAATCAAATATTTGTAGTAGAAAATTATAAGTTTCAAGTTTTGCCAGTTAAGGAGTTCGTAACCGAGAACTGAACAGAAATCAGGATGGCAATTCAAGGTATGCCGATATACAGACATCAAGATGGCAACTCAAAGTCTACTGGTAATCAATAAACAGGCCTATCACGTCAGCCACACGTGATAGTCTAGCACCACCCCTGCTAGTTAGGGATACAGGCCAAGGTGCACAAAGTCTAACACTTACTGCCGTTAGTTACAGTGTTCTAATAGTCCGATACTCTCTTAAAATCAATTATCAGAGTTTAACAGAATAAGTTATCATGTTCCAAGACATCAACAGTGTATTAGTGTTTAAAACTAGAAATTCATAAGTTTTTCTAACAATTTAGGAAATGACATATATGTCTCTCATAATTTTTCTAACAATTTAAGTTCAACTGGAAAATAACTGAAATAAATTTTTAATTTATGTAAAAACAAGGATTTTGAATGAGTATGACAGTACTTAAAATATATAAATATATAATATTACTCACAGAAATCGAGAATCACGCAAATCGAGATTCGACGGTTCAGCTCCCCGAAATTCAACCAATTAATCTAAAATAATCAAAATGTTTATTTTAGAACACAATATTTTTCAAAGTTAATTAAAAACTAGATTATTCTTAAAAACCCAACCCTCTTCTTAATTTTTCATGTTTTAAGCCATTTCAGGAATTTTAAAGTCCCAAACCGATCAAAACTATATTGAACTGGATCTCCTACATTTTGAATCAAGCATAAAATTTACTGAACTAGTGAGAAAATCATTGAACCGGGACTGAAACCCACTAAACCGATCTTACAACTAATAAACGGGCCTTAAATCCCTTAAATTGGACATAAAACCCATTGAACCGGTTTTAAACCCATTGAACCGATCTAATGTTAGAAAAATTAATAAAAAATTTAGAAAATACCGGTTTAACACATTTATGGCCGGTTCGTGGAAAATATTAACTAGTTCAATAGTTCTAAGTCTGGTTCATACCCGGTTGTCGAGTCTGTGACTGACGCTAGGGTCAGAATGAATTCCAACCTTGCAAGCCTTTCAAGTACTAGATTTAATACGAAAGATCAACATTTTTGAATTAAAATATGAAATACAACCAAATACCAAACCATGTCTTTACAACTGAAAACCTGTCTGTGATCTCAGAGCTAGATAACTATAATAACAAAACAATACATCCAAAAGAAGCACAAACTAACTGCTAAACTCAAGAACTGAAGTAGAAAGTAGGATCGATTGACTCCTATCACACTGCGGGATTTGTCGGCAGAGTCGAACCTGAGTCTGAAAAATAAAATAATGAGTCTATTGACCAAGTGAATAATAATACATATTTATATGACGAAAGACATATAGTAGGTATTCTTAGCATAAAATCGTAGTTTTCAAATTATACAAGTTAGGAAGTTCGACACTGAGAACTGAACAAAAACAGGACGACAACTCATGGTATACCGATATACAGATATTAGGATGGCGACTCAAAGTCTGTCGATAATCAATAAACAGGCCTACCACATCAGTCACACGTGATAGTCTAACACTACCCCTGCTAGTTAGGGATACAGGCCAAGGTGCACCCAGTCTAACGCCTACTGTCATTAGCTATAGTGTTTTAACAATACGATACTCCCTTAAAATCATTTATCAGAGTTTAATAGAGAAAGTTACAATTTTTCAAAGTCTTAAACATGTATCAGTACTTGAAGTCAGAAATTCTTAAGTTTTTCCAACAAATTAGAAAATGACATATACATCCCTTGTAACTTTTCTAACAATTTAAGTTCAATTGGATAATAATTGAAATAAATTTTAATTTATGTAAAAACAGGAAATTTAAACAAGTAAAATAGCATTTAAAACATATAAATATATAATATTACTCATAGAAACCGAGAATCACGAAAATAGAACTTCGCGTGGTTCATCTCCTCGAAATTCAACCAATAAATCTAGAAATAATCAAAATATTCGTTTTAGAACATAATATGTCTCAACGTTAATTAAAGACTAAATTCCTCCTAAAACCCAACTATGTCCTTAATTTTCATGTTTCAAGCCATTTCGGGAATTTTAAAGTCTCGAACCGATCAACATAACACTAGACCAGATCTCCTACATGTTGAACCAAACATGAAACTTATTGAACCAGTGAGAAAAACCACTAACTGGGATAAAAACCTACTAAACTGGCCTCAAAACCATTAAACCGGCCTTAAATCCATTAAACCAGTCGTAAAACTCATTGAACTGGTCTTAAATCCGTTGAACCGGCTTTGAAATATATTGAATTGGCCATGAACGTCAATGAACCAAACTTAGAACCACTAAACCAGTTAAGATTGACCCTGAACTGGATATAATTAAATTAAACCAGTGATTTTTCTAATTTTTCTTAATTTCATTCAATATTGGACCGGCCGGTTCACCATTGAATCAATCGGTTTACCCTTGAACTGGCTACAAACCAAGTAAACAATTTAATTTCCTTCATTTTGGTACCTTGAAC
Source organism: Thlaspi arvense (assembly GCA_911865555.2). Classification (NCBI taxonomy): domain Eukaryota; kingdom Viridiplantae; phylum Streptophyta; class Magnoliopsida; order Brassicales; family Brassicaceae; genus Thlaspi; species Thlaspi arvense. The sequence goes on along the minus strand of CAJVSB020000454.1, from coordinate 22,368 downwards.
TAGCCAAAAACCGGTGTAAAAACCACCGAACCGGTCATTTTCTATTTTCTATGTCTTCCTTTTATTTTCCTCCATTTTCTATCTTTTTCTTTTATTTTTTTCCATTATTTGGAAATCTAAAATTATTATTTCCATGGCTTTTCATCCCATAAGTTTTCTAAAAATTATATAAATATTATTTCCTAATTTTCTAATTTTTTTTCTTTTTTTTTTTGGGGGGGTGGGCCTGGCCCACTGGCCATGGCCCAATCTCTTTATTTCTATTTGGGCCAGAGCCCTATTGGGCTGGCCCAAGTCAACCATTTAATATTTTTAGCCCGGAGGCCTTCTAATTGGGTCAACCCAAGTCCCAGCGGGATCATCTTCTAAACCCGTAAAACCGAGAAAAATTCGAACAACCAAAATCAACAAACTGGAAATGAAATTTGGATTTTTACCTCAATTAACTTGTAGATTCAAGCTTGAGGCTACTAGGTGACTCATGTAGCTTCTTCAATTTGTCTTTTAGGCCAATCAATTTGCTGAATTGAAGCTTGGAGAACCCCGTCTATGGCCGATAGACCGATCAGTTGAAGTTTTCAAAATTTTAGAAATTTCACAACCTTATTTTCAAAATTGACTTGGGGCTATTGTAGGTTCTTAACAATCGATCAACTTTATAATTCAATTTTAATTACAAACATTTAAAAATTAATTAAGATTAAATTTTCAAATTTGAACGTCTGAACATTACAGACGTTCGGATTATTTCATTATTTATTCATTATATATATATATTTTTAGTCCTTATAGATTTTCTAAATTTAACTCTAGCCCTGGAGTTTTACAATCTTCCCCCTTTAAAAGAAATTCGGTCCCCGAATTTAAATAACAAAATATTAACTAATCTTATGTCTCAAACAAGTGGGGTCTTTCGACTCCCATTTCACTTTTTATGTTAAATGACACCCCAATAAGACTTTAACATATGCAATTTCTTTATTTTTTGATTTCTTAATTTGTCGGTCAACAATATCTAGAAGTTCCTCTTCTCATGATAAGTCCACATTTAACTGCACCTCTTATGGTACTAAAACATACGACAAATCTGGTAACTAATTTCGAATCATGATTGTATGGAATACAGGATGCACCATCGAAAACTCAGATATTGATAAATCACTGTACCGATCTACTCCATCATCTCGAATGAGTCTCAAAGACTGAGTTTTTATTTCTTCCCCAAATCTGATGACACTCTTTTAAGGATGAAACTCTTAAGAATACTAATCACCCACTACAATTTTAGACTTCTGATGGCATTTATCAACATAACTTTTCACCAGCTCTAATCAACTAAGATTTGCTATTTGATCATTTTTGCCTCATCCACTGAATCTTGTACTAAGTCTAGTTCTAGAATTTTAACTTTTTCTCTCTCAAATCATCATATCAAAAATTTATAACTTCTTCCAAATGATACCTCAAAAGGTTCCATCACAATACTTATCTAATAAAATACATCAGTGGTCAATGGTGAGTGATTACTTCAATTATCACTGAAATCCATAACTAAGTTTTACATTAAAGTCCACAATATTCCAATAAGCAGAATAGCTGTACCTTTCTATCATTTACTTTAATCAGGCATGACTTATTCTCATCTAACCTAGGCATGCTCCCTTACATGGGTGGTCATAAAAAAATTCCTTATCAAATAATGCCTAATGGTATAAAGATACACAAGTAAATTGATTCAAATTCACACGATAATCCACACATAACAAGGCACATGATTTTTCATACCTATTGCCCCCACGGTGGCCTCTTGATCGTCTTGTCTAGTCAAAGCATACATTCGTGCCTGACCCATCCCAGCACAATATTTTTCATACCTGTCGCCCCCACGGTGGCCTCCTGATCATCTTGTCTAGTCAAAGCATATATTTGTGCTTGACCCCTCCCGGTCTAGATTATCGTGTGAATTTGAATCAGTTTACTTGTGTATCTTTATACCATTAGACATTATTTGATAAGGAAATTTTTTGTGACCACCCTTGTAACGGAGCATGCCTAGGTTAGATAAGAATAAGTCTTGCCTGATTAAAGTAAATGATAGAAAGGTACAACTATTTTGCTTATTGGAATATTGTGGACTTTAATGTAAAACTTAGTTATGGATTTAAGTGATCATTAAAGTAATCACTCACCACTGACCACTGATGTATTTTATTAGACAAGTATCGTGATGGAACCTTTTAAGGTATTATCTAGAAGAAGTTATAAATTTTTGATACGATGATTTGAGAGAGAAAAAGTTAAAATTCTAGAACTAGACTTAGTACAAGATTAAGTGGATGAGGCAAAATTGATCAAACAGCAAATCTTAGTTGATTAGAGCTAGTGAAAAGTTACGTTGATAAATGCCATCAGAAGTCTGGAATTGTAGTAGGTGATTAGTATTCTTAAAAGTTTCATCCTTAAAAGAGTGCTATCAGATTTGGGGAAGAAATAAAAACTCAATCTTCGAGACTCATTCGAAATGACGGATTAGATCGATACAATGATTTATCGATATCTGAGTTTTCGATGGTGTATCCTGTATTCTATACAACCGTGATTAGGACACTGAGTCCCCCAAAAAAGGGGTGTATGTGACACCCCAAAGGAGGGTGAGTGTGTGTGACACCCTGAGACAAATCTTATATCGACAAAACACGGGAGAGATCTTGAGCTTATAAGAGATTAGAGACTACTACTGAACAACTTAGGTTTGAATATTTTGGACCAGTGGTTCAGGCTCAACAAATTGTTAGGACCAGTAGTCTCGGGTCGTTACAATATTATACGATTATGATATTTTATCTAAATATTGTATTTTTCTATCTTATCAAATCCAACTTCATAAATGACTCCTTAGAGATATGGATAGAATATTTAATATGATTAGTGGATTATTAATTAGGTTCCAAGAAAAGAAAGAAATATATATTTGCCACTTGTTTAACATTAATATTTTTCTAATATTAAACATTGTATTTTTTAATCTGTCCCTTTCTTAAAGATAATATTACATTATTTTTTTCAATAAAATAACAATTAATCTATTGCTTTCCACATAAGAAAGGCATTTTTGGAATTAAATTTTGAAGACCTGAAAGAATATGTTAAGTCCGTGAATTTGATGTTGAAACAATACTATGAAATAATTATTGCATAGAAAAATAAAATAAAAAATATCAATCATGTCATGGTGCCGCCCGTGAAACCCACCGTGCCAAGACAACCGCGTGCACAGCGTGACAGACTGCAACGCGACAACAATAGTAAGAAGTAAATATCCATGTGGGGCACCTTATGTATTAGGTTTTGCCATTTAATTCAAAAGAAATGGGAATAAATTAAATACAGAAGTGGTGGAGCTAATTATTCCTTGGACGTGGGTCAAGTTGAATTACGTGCCACGTATATCAACCACATGCAGCGTTAATGATAAGAATAATTATAAATAAAATTATTAAAACTTATCTTAATATTATTTTTAGATGTCTATAATATTATGTTTATTATATTCGATAGATATATGCTAATTTTTGCATTTTAAATTTATTTAAAAATAATGTATTTAATTTGATCTCTCTAAAAGTAAAAACTTATTATTATTATTTTTTTGTCATTTCAGTCTGTTATATTCATAATATTGAAAGAAAAATAAAAAAATAGCAAAGAAAAGTAAAATTATGTGCTCAAAAAACTTTTTAGCTATTAGCTTTTATATTCAACTAAATAATAAAAGAATAAAATAAGAAATATAAAAAACGCTTTTTAAGGTTAACTAACATGGTGTAAAGTGTTTGAGGTATTTCACTATTTATCTATTTTACACTACTTTCAGACAATGTAATAAAAATTTATTAATAAGAAAATATAGTCACATATAATAAATAGAGAAGATAAATGTTACTTTTCTAACTTATTTTTGGATTGTTATAACTTATTAGTGCCTTTTATAATTAGTTTTACATTATTGCGAATTTCTAAATGAAGTGAAAGTACTTATTTTCTTAATTAAGCACTTTTCATCTAAACATTTTCGTTTTTCCTTTCATGCCTTCATTCATTTAATTATTGAGATGGTTCATTTTGTGGGTAATAATGTCTTTTTCTCTAGAGAGTTCACAGAAACACTTGTGTTTGTACTTAATCTTTAAAATGAGTATGTAACGATGAAATTTTTTGATAGAATGTGAACGTGAATAATGATGAAAATTTTAAAAAGTTATATTTAATATATATTTTGGAATAGGAATCTAGATCCTATCTCATTAATTACTTATTTATACAATTACTATATTACCCTATATTTTTTAAGAAATAAAAAATATAAATATTTATAATATTATATATTAATATATTATCTTATATATATTACATATATATTATTATATTATAATAAATTTTAATGTATATTACACAATATAATAAATTATATACTCACATACATTATATATATTTTATATCTATATAAGTGTATGTAATATATATATATATATATATATATATAAGTGTTTTAGCTATTCAGGATGTCAAATGGCAAGAAACCAATCACACTTCCTTTTTATTTTTATCGCGAGTTACCATTTCACACAACCTGCTTAACCTCGAACAACAACTAAACTGAATTCTTACTTCCTGGGCCCTTTTCTGAGATAGTCCACGAAGTCAGCAACGTACTGATCTTGCAACTTCCGATCACTGAAAATTGCGGCAGCTTCCTCTGCCCTAACCTTCAATCTCTCCCCCTCGGCCCCCTCCATGGCTCGCCGAAGACATTGTGCCACACCGTTTCGGTTGAACGACCCGTCTTCCTCTCTCTCCACCTCTATTGCCAACCCTTTATCTACCAATAACCGCGCGTTCAAGCCCTGGTCCAGGATGAATGGCATAGCTATCAGACGGTGGCCGTGCATCAATGCCTCCATGATGGTTCCCCAACCGGAATGGAACAACGTCCCTCCAATTGAAGGGTGTGCTAGAATTTCCCTTTGTGGAGCCCACCCAATGCAAACTCTTCCCTTCTCAGAGGTTCGATGATTGAATCCCAGTGGCAGGAGGTCATTGCCGTCTGTGGCCCAAGTGGTTTCTCTCAGTGCCCATAGAAATGATACTTCTGACAGTTCAAGTCCGTAAGCTATCTCATGGATTTGTTCTCTTGTTAATTTTAACTCACTTCCAAACCCCACAAACACGACGGACTTGGGTGCCTGTTCGTCCAACCATTTGAAGATCTCTATCCATTTCTCGTCAGTGATTTCTCTCTTCTCCGATTGATCATCTGGAAGGAGCAGCCCCACCGGAATGACCGGCTTGTTGGTGATCTTGACGTATAGGTTCAAATACTCATTTTCAATCTCTTTACAGCTACGGACCGCGATTGCCTGGCTCGCTTGGAGTAACTTGGCCAGCCGCTGGGCGTCTGCAATGCCAGAGGCATTCTTACCATAAAGTCCAGCATGGACAGCGACGGCTTCATGATTCCGAAAAGCCACAGATGAGGGGAAATCCACCCACCGCGGGGGCGCCTCGAAGGATTCTGGCAATGACCTGTAAGTCTTTTGGCCATCGCCAGTTAGGTACTCAGGGGCCCCAGAAACACTAAGGTGGCGGCAGTAAACACGTTGAAAAGGATGAGAGGGATGTCGAGATCACGAGCGACATCTGCAGCCCAATGGGGAATAACATCGGCGATGATCCAGTTTGGTGACCGGTCGGCTACGAGGCTCCTGCAGGGTTGGACAAGTAGATCATAGGCGGACTTTAGGTGTTGGATTTGGTCATATGGAAGGTCGACGGTGGCCTCGGCACCGACAAGAAGCTCGCCAGAAGGGATTCAGGCAAGGGAAACTGGATAAATTCAATCATATTGACAATTTCCTGGGGAAGCTTAGGGAGTCTCCGGATATTGTTTGGGGTTGAAACGAAGATGACGTGGACACCGGCTTTGGCCAACGCCGTGGCCAGGTGGTGGAAGGGAATAAGATGGCCGAAAGCCAAAAATGGAAGCATCACTACCTTAACTTCTCCCCCCATTTCTCTGTGCTCTCTCTCCCCAAGGCTGTGCATATTACAGCTTTTGGTTGTGAAGCTATATATTCATATATAATATATTTCTACATAGATGAACGCATAACTTAGATTATGTCAAAATAACTAAATGAAATTTCTATATGTAAGACAAATTTCGTATATATTGATAAAATAAATTACCAATAAGTAGTTTTCAAGTGACCTAAATATTTCTCTTTAATTTGTTAAAAAGTAGTAATTAATAGAAAAAGTATTAAATAATTAGAAGTAAGGAGTTGAGTTAACCACTTATTTATAAACTTTACCTATCATTCATAGATTAATTAGTTTGAGCACAGAATATGAGGGGTTGAATTCTAATTTGAATTAAAAATTTGAATTTGATTAAAATATTCTATGCATTAAATGTGATTATAAATATATGTAATTTGAAATAAGTAAATCAGGTATATAATTAAGCAATCTGATCTATTAAAGTTCAGAATTTGAAATTTAATAATATTTTTAATTAAATTAATAATTCTTATTTATATTATGTTAATAAATTTAAAATTGTAGGGACAAAATTAAAAAAATTAAAAATTTAAGAATTAATATGATTAATAAAATAAAATCGAGAGAATTAAATATAAAAGATAATTATTTTTTTATTAAATTAGATTTTTTTATGAGATTTCGGATTGTTTATTACATTTGAATATGATTAATAAATATAAATTTTATAAAATTTTAAATCAAATTTACATATAATAATTATTAATTTAATTCAAATTCAGATATGTCAAATTTGATTTAAATCTGATTTATTTACGGTTTTAATTTAGGGTAAGGGAAAATTTTTTCACTTTAGAGATTTGGAAAACTTATTTAATGACCAATGGACTGTTAACGAGGTTCCAAAAGGAATAAGCAAAGATATATTTGCACTTTTAGCATTAATATTTTTCTAATATTAAATATTATATTTTTAATCTGATCATTTTCTTCTAATATTATAGTTTTTTTTTTGTATAAAATAACAATTAATCTATTACTTTTGATACAAGAAGGGCATTTTCGGAAGCAAATTTTGAAGACTCAGCGAACGAGCTATAACAGCCGCATGCATCGCCTGAGGACTGCAAGTTGGAAGCGGTGGGAAGAAGTCAACATCCAAGTGGGCCCATTATTTGTTAGGTTTTGTTATTTAATTTGGAAGGAATTGGAATGGATTAAAGTTGAATTACGCGCCAAGCATACTTAGCATTGCGATAAAAGACAAAATTAAGATAAATATATTTTATATTATTTATAAAATTCAGAGATTTAGACTGATTGTAAACAAAAATATTAAAATTTATCTCACTATTATTTTTAGATGTGTGTAATATTATTATTTACTTCTCTTAAAGAAAAATTAAATTTTATATTTGTACCTTAAAATCCAGAGTCCAAATTCAAAGATTCAATCTAAATTCATAAATCCAAATTCAACCAAGGTTTGAAAAACCAGACCGTTCATCGAACCGGAAAAATTACCGGTTCACAGTTCACCAGTCCAATCGTTAATTGAACCGTAATTGAACCGTGACGTCATAATTATATAATTTATATAAATATATATTATAAAAAATAAAAAAAAACAATATTATAACTCTCAAGTACAGCGTGCAAGTTCTTATGCATTTCAAATTAGCACAAACTAAATATTAGCCTCCCAAAAGTTCCTAAGAGTTCCTACCTATTTCATATGTAATCTAATAGCATAATTTCAAACCCCATTGATCATGTAGGTCTTCACTACTCCAAATAACATGGACAACAAATTAAAAAAAAAAAAAAAACAACATTCATATAAAATAGAAATAATAAATCATTCATCATATTCAAGATAAATATAAAGCATCCAAATTCAAATTTAAGTTTACAAAACTCACAAGTTCACAAATTCAAATACTCATCACATGTTCATAGTTTAAGTAACTAAACAAACAAAACTATCAAAGCCATTCATCATCATTGTCTTCTACTTCTATATTATTATCAATTTTAAAACTAGTACCAACTCCAACATCATGTAAATTCATGCCACTACCAACAACAATATCAACATCATGTAGATTGGTGCCACCACCAATCATGTTTTCAAAAGAAGTCAAATCTAAATCTTCTTGGAAGCACCAAATGATTGTTGATCATCTTTATCAACTATACAAAAATTAAAGAAAAATTATAAGAATTTATTCCACTAAAGTGAACATGTGTACTTTTAAAACTATAAATTATATTTTGAATAAATTATTTTTCAAACTTACCCTCTACGAGACGGCGACGTTTTTTATTAGGTTTTGGCGCTTCTAGATTCTCATAAAGTGCTTTCTCCAATTCTTCACGACTAACAAAAGGCTCTTCTTCCTCCTCCACAACCCAAAAATCAGTTTTGTCTATACTTTCATAGTCAATTGGGTCATAATCCTTTTCTTTTGTTGCAAATCTGAAAATAAAAACATTAATATAATTTTTACTTATATTTAAAATGATAATATTTATATATATTCAAATAAGTAGCTTACTTTTACTTTAACTTCATGTTGTAGTGAACATATACAAGATCATTCAACCTTTGATGTTCAAGTCGATTTCTTCTCTTGGAATGTATCCACTCAAAGACGCACTAGTTCCGTTCACAACCAGAAGAACTACTTGTTTGTCCAAGAATTCTAATTGCCAACTTCTGCAAGTTTGGTGTACTATGGCCAAATAATCTCCACCATTCATCTTGGCAATCAAAGAAATAGAAAAAATATCATATGCATGTCAAATTTCAATGTATATAATATGACTATTAAATTATCAATTAAATAAGATATAAATAAAATAAAACACGTACCCGATTGAGTAGTCTTGCATGATTTAATGGCAAGTTCTCGTCCAAAACTCTCTAATCGATCTCAGAAAATCTTTATTTTATCAATATATTTTGTTTGTTTTTCTGTGCCTTTGGACTCAATCATATCATACACTCCATTCATAATTTCGGGCTTTTGGCAAAAAGATGATTTTTCATATTGAAAAGCAGGGTTTAACCAATATGCGGCAGCGTGGATACTCTTCCTCAAATGCTTATCCCATCTTTGATCAATTAACTTTACGTATTCACCATATAACTCTTTTTTATTCTTAAAAATCGCTTTAATTCTTTTGCGAACACGAAGCATGCCCTCATAAACATATCCACAGAAGGTTTAATATCCCCATCAACAATACGCAAAAACCGCATCAAAGGCTCCACAATCTTCACAATCACATTGCAATCATTCCAAAATTGTCTATCCAAAACTATGCCAACAACTTCTTTTGTTTTACTTTCGTTATAAAGTCTTGATTCATTGAATTCTTTGCAAGTCACTAAAGCTTTTAAATCATGCATATGTTGACATATACTTTGCAAAGTAAGAAAAGTAGTTGCAAACCTTGTTTGTCCTGGATGGACAATCTCAATCCAATCAGGCCTTTTCCTTAACCAACATAACCAATAAGTATGATTGTAAACAAAATTGGATATCTTTGAAGCTTTCTTGGCAAGCTCTATCACATCTCCTCTTTCAGCTATATCTTTCATCAACAAATTCAAACAATGTGCTGCACAAGGAGACCAATTTATACTAGGATATTCATCACTAATCAATCTTCCCGCAGCCGCATAATTTGAGCCATTATCAGTCACAATATGCACAACATTTTTCATCCCAACCCATTCAATTACTTCTCGAAACAAGCCAAACAACATTTGTGCATCTTTAACAGCATTAGATGCATCAACAAATTTCAAAAACATAGTCCCACGTGGGCAATAAACCAGAAAATTGATTATTGACCTATGTCTACCATCAGACCAATCGTCACCCATGATTGTGCAACCGCTTTCTTCCCAAACTTTTCTAAGACTTTCAACATACAACTCAACCTCTTTCTTTCCATCTCTTAATAGGGGAATGCAAAGATCATAATATGATGGGACTTTGAATCCCGGGCCAATAGCAAGTGCTGCATCAAACATAGCTTGAAAATAGGTAGAATTTGTAGCATTTATTGGAATGCAAATGTCATAAAAAATTTAGCTATGGCCATGTGAGCATTGTGTATAGCTTCCTTTGATGCTAATACACTTTTCAAGGATGGTTGGGAGCCATGAGTGGTCCTAGGAGCAAAAAAATTCTAAATTTTTGCTATACTTCTAAGTGTTTGTCCCTCTGTTTCATCAAGTTCTACCATTTCAGGGGACTTGTCTTTGGTCTGTGAATCATAAGAACCATATGGGTTTTCAACCTCAAACTTATCTTGTACTTGTCTTTCTTTTCAATAGCACCTTTAAGTGATTTGTCCATTTGGTATCTAACATCAATTGGAACCGATTTACAAGGCCTAATGTCACTCTTTTTCCCAGCTAGATGTTGTTTCATTCTATGTATACCACCCCTTTTAGTCACTAATCCACAATACATACAACTAAGACTTTTAGAACCATCACTAGCAACTTGTAATAAAACATGATTCCAAGCAATATCATTTTCCTACGGATTGAAGGGGTTAAGCTATGGGAAGCACCAGTAGAACATTGCCTAGAACTGGACTCCATGATCTTATCTAATAAAAGGACAGTAATAAAGCATTTGACATCAATTTGTAGCTAAAATTGTGGAATACAACATGTATTTACAGTGCTATAGAACATGTATTTAGAGTAGAATACAATACAACATCAATTTGCAGCAAAATATATCAATAGCAGTATGTATTTAGGGTGTAAAATCATGCTATTAGTCTCATATTTGCACTGCTCAAAGAAATTTCAGACTATGTTTGATGTGCTGTTTCAGGTTTGAGATATTGAGATGATTATTGGATGGTTTGTATTTTGAGTACTTGTTAAACTTTTAATGTTTATTGAGATCATCTATAATCAGATGGGATTGGGACAGAAATAGATTGATTGGGTTAGAGTTAGATGGAGGTTCTAGAGGAAGTAGCTGGGCATTATGATCTTGTGAGCATTCAAGTAATTAGTTAAATTTTTGATAATTGTTTACAGGTATTGTCCACGTATCATCTTGTGGGTTAATTGTAATATTACCTGAAATCACTAGCAGGTAATATGGGCTTGCCTGTACGTGAATTAATAATAGGTTGGCTGGCCCATAATAGAACAAAATGAATTATACAGGGATACCAAGAAACGTGAACAAGAATTAATTAAGTAAAAAATGCTTATATGATATTAGTATATTTGATTAGTATTGTTAATAAATTAAATTTTAATTTGAATGTGATCAAAAATTGATATAAAATTATGATTTGAATCTAATAGCACCCCAACAAAACACACATTGGTACGCATGAGGCAAAGCATGGCAAACCATCACTCCAAAACACTAATGTTAGTTATCCCAAAGCTTTTTTCCATCTATTTTCTCAAATTCTTTTCTTAGGATGAAGAGCATCAAATAAAATGAATTAAAATCTCAAGTAATCAAACTCTTGTGAGTGCAAAAGGGACAAGGCAAGGTTAATGTTGCTAGAAATATGTCTTCCTATAATTAGCTTGAAGATAAACTACTATAGATTTTATTAAAATTTGATTGTTCTTATATAGACAGCAACTCTAGTAGCATATACTTTTTAGAAGCTTGATCCTATTGTACCACATTTTTAAGCACATATCATACCACGTTTGAGATAACAAAAGTCAATTCTTGCAAGTGATAGTTTCCCTATCCATTGGATTATTAAGGTTTGTGAATACCTTAATCTGGCTTTGCTTTATGAAGTAGAATTATATTAAGTTATTAACAGCCGGAGTTGTTGAAATTGAAAGTCTATATAAGTCATGTATCTCACATAGTAGATTCCACATCATAAAGGAAACTAGCATTCTAGGATTACCAAAAGCATATCCAGAGGCCAACAAAAGAAACAAATCCTATACCAAAAATGACCAATCGCAACCCAGAAATGTATACTGTAATGTAATCGCAAGACACGATCAATTGCAAAAATGATCAATCCTATACTATAATCGACCTCACTGAGAAATAAAATAAACAACCCAGAACAATAGGCAAACATAAGAACTGTAAAAAAAAATAAAAATAAAAAGGACGACTACAATTGCAATACCTTCTTTGGTCTGTATGTTTTGTTCTGTAGTTGTAGGACAGTAGGAGAAACTATATGAAGAGAGAGCAATTGGGCACAACAGCAAGGTGTTAGCGTCCAGTGTTGGCGTTACTCACAGGCACGGCGACGACAGCAAGACGATGACGGGCTTCGTTTCATCCACGGCGGCGGTAGGGGAGTTTAGGGATTTTGGCCTTTGGAGATCGGGGTGAGGTATGTCGAGGGAGAGAGAGAGGATGGAAGTTTTATTAATTTTAGGGCAAAACACGAACCGTTCAGTTCATGAAAACTGCAACCGGTTTACCGGTTCAAGCGGTCTGACTGGCGGCTCACGCGGTTTGGCAAATCTGGAACGGTTTTTTACATTGTACCGGTTTTTCATGAAAACTGGATCGAAAAGAGGACCGGTCGGCAGTCCTACCGTCTGATCGGCCGGTCTGGCCCGGTTTTTAAAACCATGAATTCAACTCATTAGCTCCAAAATTAGAATGCTAATATAAGTGCAATTTTAATATATTATATTATTATTGTTGTTATTATTATTATTATTATTATTAATAAATGTTCAAGTCTTTCTTTGAAATCTAATCTAAATCTATTGATTCAGATCTACTACTTAAATTAATATACAGAATCCAAATTTAAAACTAAGTTTAGATCCCAAGATCCAAATCCAGAACTTAATTCACTATCTAGATTCAAAATACAAGTTTTTGCACAAAAATCATATTCGAAACTTAAATCTAAATCCATATCCATATTCATTAATGAATCTCGTGTCCAATATCACAATCCTAAGACAAATCCAAAACCAATATTCTCAATTACAAATTTAGTTTAATTAGATTTGGACCTACAATTCAATAACCATCTCAAAACCTTTAAACCGAAACTTAGAACTATCATCTAGATCCAGATCCAATATAGAGTCTATATCACTATCTGATACCTAACCCATTTCTGCATAACCATGATTGTATCTAAAATCTAAACCCAAACCCAATTCATACTTGATTAAGTGGGTTGTGTTCCTACTTCGTCGAGAGACTCTCCCATACAGTAAGGCAAATTTACAAGCCTACAATGATGACTTCCCCTATTAAAAAGACATAAGATGACTTTAACATGTTACATGGTTTCACATGTTAGGAGAGCAAGCATACACATGGAAAAGAAGCATGGATATTTATGTAGAAATTTCATGTCTGTCAACTGTTAGCTTCTTACAAGCACTTTAACATGTTTTTATATTGGTCAGTGGTGCTGAAAGGGTAAGACTAGAGATAGACACGTACTTTGGCTTTCATCTGGACAGTCTGTCTCCTCTCTGGTTCAGACAACATTCTTGCACTTGATTGTAATCTGATTTATGGTATCAATCTTTTATATCTATTTAATTTCATCAAAGTAGAGAAATAATTATTTCTAGATTTCTAGTTCTTGAATCTTGATATATGCGTAAGATTTGATATGTCAATTTTGGAAAGGAATTAATTGTTTGCCTTATTTCCTGTTTGTTTTTTGCAGGCAGCTCCTTTCTGATTGCAATCAGAATTAATGTTCCAGTAGAACATCTACGCAACAAGTGCTTAATAAATACAGTAGGTAGATTATGTCCGACCCCTTAAACTTCATGAGTCATCATTCCATTAAGTAACAATACCATGAAGTTCATGGCTCTGGTTAGAAACCATTCATCATGGTTGCTCTCTTCCTAAAATAGATGGACCATTACAATCTTGATCATTCCAACCTACCTTTGTTTCTAGAGATCCCAAAGCAAAGCCAGAAAGTACAAATATCCTACCTTCTATGAACCATATGGGCCTAGACCACCAGCTTTTGACAAAATCATTCAGTTTACAGAATGTATTGCAGCCCTACCCACTAAAGAGTGTAACCAAATTGGTCCAACACTCGAGGTGAGACTCACACATCCTAAGATGCAACCAATCTCGGTAGAAGGCGTGGACTTGGGTTCATAGGCAGGGCCATCCTCAGGATCTGCAGAGGCTGAAAAGAAGGCAAAGAAAATGGCATTTGATGTTAAGTTGGAAAATTTTGATGTAGCTGCAAAAATCAAGATGATCAAAGAGATCAGGAAGGTAGAAATGCTAATAGGCCACCTGACAATACCCGTTTGGGGAACGTTAAGTGCCGGAGTCACTAAATGGTTAAATTGTCAATCTTAAAATGTGTATGGTGGATGATTTTAGTACTTGTTGTAAATTTGTAGTTTGTGCAAAAAAAAAAAAAAAAAACAAAAGTATGTATTTTGTTTACATATAGGAAGTTTGCACTCATTTTTTTCCCCTTTTTGCAATAATTTTTATGAATTTTTGGGTAAAAATTATTTTACCATCTTAAACTTTCTTATTTATCTTATTTATCTCGTGAACTTTATAATGTAACACTTACTTTCTTAAATATTAACATTGTTAACTCAACATTATATTTACTTCCCCTAAACTCTTCAATTTTAAATATTAAATATTTTAAATATTATCATTAGAATATTTAATTGTTAAAATTTAAAAAATTTAAGTTAATATATTATAATTGATAATAAATATTATTAAATGTATTAAGTTTTAGATATTAAATTAAAACATAGTCGAATTTACAAAATTAATTTAAACTATTTGCTCGGCTTAATTAAATAAAAAATTACCAATCATAAATAAATAATTTAAATTTAATAGAAATTATTCAAAGACTATAATTTGAAATTTAAAAATTTACATTTTCTATATGCTACGTAATAGTGCCAAAAAATTTAATTTCTATTATACATAAACAAGAATGGATATTGTAACTAGAACATAGGAGTTATCTATCAAGTAGACTAAATACCATTAGGTTTCAACACATCTTTGAATAATTTCTATTAAATTTAAATTATTTAGTTATAGTTAGTGTTTTTTTATTTAGTTAAGTTGTACAAATAGTCTAAATTAATTTTAAAAATTTAAATATATTTGAATTTAATTTTTAAAATTAAATATATTTAGTAATATTTATTATTAGTCATAACATATTAACTTAAATTCTTAAAAATTAAAAGTAAATTATTTTAATTATTTTAATAATAATATTTAAAATATTCGGTATTTAAAATTAGAAAATTTGGAGAATAAATACAATGATAAATTAATAGTGTTAGTATTTACGAAGATAAATAGTATATTATAAAGTTTTAAGAGAGAAAAATAAATTACAGGAAATGTTCAATGGGGCAAAATTCGAAATTCAAGGGGCCAAATTCCCATCCCCCCCCCCCCCCCATAAACCTTCCTAGAGAGGTTTGATGAGCCTGCCGATTAGACCTCAGCTTTCTATTAGTTAGTTGGCACCTCTTAATAGCCTTGCAAGGATTCAATAGCCTCTTAAAATCCTCATCAAAAATACTCTTGTTCCTCTAATTCCAAAGGCACCAAACAACTAGTGCCCAAAGCTCAGACCAGCCCTCATTCTACTTTCACCTAGAGATTAGTCAAACACCACTATTTGCCCTCCATGATAAAGAAAATGGCTCTATGGGTTGTAGGCACTAACTTATTCCGCACATGAGCTGCTACAAGACAATCCCTAAAACGTGAATCATCGTCTCCTCCTTAGCATTACACTCAAAGCAATTAGGGCTACAATTACTCCACTTGGATCTTCAAAGATTGGCTAAAATCTTCCCATGCAAGACAAACCAAACAAACAACCTCACCCTTTCTGAGACCTTTAATTTTCAAATTACCTTCTACCCCAAAGAATTAAGCACCGGGTACTCTTCTTGAAGTAATTTGTAAGCACTTTTAGCGCTGAATATCCCATTGCTCTCCCCGACCAAGCTATCATGTCCAGTTCAGTATCCTTGGAAGGAGGGGGTTTTGCTTGAAGTTTGCACAAACCAGCAGGTTGAAAGAGATCCCTTAATTTAACCCAATTCCAATCTCCATTATCATCCACTATGTCAGCTACTTTATACCTCCCCATAAGGCTACCTTTCCTCCTTCCTGCACAAATCAAGCTTACAATCAGGCCTAACCCATTTATCTTTCCAGAAATCCACTCTTGAGCCATCTCCTATCCTTCAAAACTCAAACTTGGATAACATTTGCCAACCCTGAACAATATCTTTCCACCCTTTCAAATCCGAAGGCTTACATGCTATGGAAACAGTTGAATCCTCCCTTTTTCCATACTTCCCTTTTAAAACCGTTATCCAAAGAGCCTCTAGGCCAGATTTCACATTTCAGCTCAATTTCATAATACAAGCCTCATTCATGACTTGTAGGTGCTTCAATCCCAAACTCCTTTGATCCTTTGGATAACATAATTTTCTCCATGAAATTAAGTGAATCTTGCGACAAAAGGGGATGAATTCTGGTACCATGAGGTCTTCTTGGATCAAACCATTTACACAAAAATAAAACAACCTTTTTTATAGGTTCGCGTGGATATTCCAATTCTATAACTTTCATAAGGACACCATAATATTTAATTTCTCCCACATTGTTAACACCTTTTACACATACACCACTATTAACAGTTTTTCTTACTCGGGAGTATTCATCTGTGTGGAACCTATAACCATTCACAAAATACTTGTGGTACAATCTCACACTTAAATTTAGTCTCGATGCTAAATCACGTAAGTGCGGATTTGTGACATCATTGGTAGGATCATGCACCTATTTATAATATATTGAGAAAGTTAACTACATAAAATAATATCATAACTTTACGTGTAAATGCTATACTTACGTAAGTCTTAAACCAGGCGAGAAACTCATTTTGAATCCGTGACCCAGCTTCTTTTTGACTTATGCCATTCAAATGTAAAAAAAAAACTACAAATAAAAAACTAAATAACACTACATTATTTATCAACCTATAAATGTTATAAAAATAACTCGAATAATATTGAAGTAAAACTTACTCAATGAATGGTTGTACTTCATTTCAATTTAGAAGAACGTGCAAAGTTGCAGAATACATTTCTTATTCTAACAGATATCTATTTGTACAAGCTCCAGAACTACGACCAAATTGATTAAAAATTGAGAGCGTTGGGAGACCACTGCTCACACCACCATCATCATTTTGAGGCAGTCTCGTTCTTAGAATAAGTGGCAAATAATGCATTGACTTTGCTGCCACATTTTTGAAATAACCATTTCTTACTCTACGTGGTCGATATCTTAGTTTCTGACAAAATTTACATGAAAGTTCATCAATATCATCTTCGTAGTACAACATACAACCATTCTCACAACAATAAATTTTTATAACTTGCAACCTTAACTTTTACACCAATTTTTTAGCCTCGTAATAAGATTGAGATATGCGAATATCCTCGTAAGGATTCGTTTTACACATAAGCTCAACCATTAAATCAACATACTGCTGCACAACATTCCAATCAGACTTAATACTCATTATTCTAGTTGCAACAGACAATTTAGAATGACGAGACTCTTGCCATAATGGTCTATTTGCTGCATTAGTAAGTCAAAAAATTTTTGAGCATTAGCATTAGGAGCATCCTACATTCTCTGCTCAAAATAAGCATAATACTCAAGCTTACTAGAATCATGTATCATTTCCTAATATTTATTTAAATTATCAGGTTGATTACTCAGAGAATCACTAATATCATAAGCCCTACTTATTTCAACATTGGGCTCCTCTCCATGATAAGTCCGATACCAATACCCTTCCATAAATCCCTTTTGACAAAAATGAATATTAATTGTATTAGGTTCTAATATTTCAAACAATTACATTTACAACAAGAACACCGAAGCATCCTCTCTCTTATGAATTCCGTTGTTGGCAACATATGAGAGGAACTCATCAACACCATTCATAAATTTCAGTTTCAATCCCCTTCTACCCGCGTGAAGCTACTATACATCCACCGACGATGTTCTGGAATTTCCATATTTATGAATAATCAACAAAAATATGTCTAATTGTTATGACGTTAAAATTGTATTTTAATCAAATTAAATATATAACTACTTATACAACACATTCCAAAAATTTATAACTAATATGAATTTATGTCATTTATCTCGATTTACGATAGTTATAAGGCTATTAAATATTACTTTCAAGATATCTCTTTTATGATTAAATAATATTTTTAATTTTAAATTTTAATTTAGAAAATTTGTAGTTATAATAGTTTATTAATTAATTATTTTAAAATATATTTCAAGTGTCATTAAATAAATAATTAAAATATTATTTCAATTCTTTATATAATTTTAATGTGTTAAACTAGCATAATTTTTTTAAATACTTATTATACAATTAATATTCTAAAAACATTTTTTTTTCATTAGTTTATTTTATTTGTTTAAAAATAATTAATAATATTTTAAATTACTAATTTATTTTTCTAAATAATAGTTTAAATTAATACTATTTATTGGGCCTTTGTTAATAAAATTTCAAATCAATATTTTATTTTTAACATAATAGTTTAAATTCGTACTATTATATTGTATTTGTTAATAATATTTCAAATTCATATTTTTATTTTTTTAAATAATAGCTTAATTAATACTTTCTAGTGGACTTTGTTAAATTTTATTTTATTAATAATAATTTATTGGCCTTTGTTAACAATATTTTAAATTAATATTTTATTTTATTAAAAAATAGTTAAATTAATACTATTTATTAGGTTTTGTTAATAATATTTTACATTAATATTTTATTTTTTAAAATAAGAGTTTAAATTTATATTCCATATTTTAATTAATACTCTCTAGTGGACTTTGTTAATAGTATTTTAAATTCATATCTTATTTTATTAATAATAGTTTACTGGGCTTTGTTAACAATATTTTAAAGTAATATTTTATTTTATTAAAAATAGTTTAAATTTATATTATTTATTGGGTTTATTAATAATATTTTACAACAATATTTTATTTTTAAATAATATTTTAAATTAATACTATTTATTGGATATTTTAAATAATATTTTAAAATATTTTAAATATTTCATTTTAAAATATTTTACAAAATAAGTGGGCTGGCCCGCCTAGCAGATCGGGCCAGGCCTAGCTGGGCTGCCAAGGCCGACTCGATCTACAAAAAAAATAAATAAATAAAAACATATCAGTAGTGTGTATATAACATACATGTTATTTAAATAAAAAAACATAAAACAAGTAAACAACAAAGCATGTATATATATACATGTACATAACGGCAGTGTGTAAATTTAAATAAAAGGGAGAGACAAATTGTAACGGTGTGGTGCAGTGCGATGGCGAAGTGCAGCGGGGCGGCGGAGGAGCACAGTGGGGTGGCGGTGGAGCAAAAACCAGAGAGAGAATAGAGAGACGGAGATGGTAGCCATGGGTCGGGGCCGATGGGTGATTTATAGTAGGAGTTACCGACGCACTGTGTCAGTAACTCCTCAGTCCCCATGCCTCAAAAATCGTGAGGCCGCCCATTATCGACGAAGGTTTTCAAATTACCGACGCAAATTTGCATCGGTAAATTAAATATTTTTTAAAAAATTTACCGACACAAAGTTGCATCGGTAATACATAGCCTTATTACCAACGCAACTTTTGCGTCGATAATTTTATTTTTTTTGAAATTTTTTTTATTCTAATTTTTGTTTAAATTACCGATGCAAAATATTGCGTCGGTAATAGAAACTTGAATTACCGACGCAGGGCTTGCATCAGTAATTTTATTTTTTGAAATTGTTTTTATACTAGTTATTTTTTTTTAAGTTACCGACGCAAAATGTTGCGTCAGTAAATTGAATATATGAGATTACTTTTAATAATTATTTTTTATTAGGAATAGGAGATAATTGACGCAATATTTGCGTCAATAATGTTTAATTTCTTTTTTTATTTATTACCGACGTATGATTGTGTGTCGGTAATATTTAACTGATAATTTACTGACGAAATTTTTTTGTCGGTAATTCTTCGATGCATTTTTGCGTCGATGTTGCGTCGATAAATTACCGACGCCTTAGAAGTGTTGGAAATATTGTCTGTATTCCGACGAAAGTCTCGTGTGTCGTAAACTATGTCGCTAATTCCCCATTTTCTTGTAGTGAAAGTCAATAAATTCAATCATACTGACAATTCATGGAGAAGCTTACGGAGTCTCTGGATGTAGTTTGGGGTTGAAACGAAGGTGACGGGAATGCTGTCTTTGGCCAACGCAGTGGTGAGTTGGTGGAAGGGAATAAGATGGCCGAAAGCCAAAAATAGAAGAATAACTGCATGAACTCCATATATATATATATATATATATCCTAAATTAGATTATGTCAAAATTACTAAATTCAATTTATATATGTAAAAAATTCATAAATGTTGACTAAAGAAATTAAGACAAGTAGTTTTAAAGTGATTATCACAAATTAAATGTTTCTTATTTGTTAAGTAGATGTATTTATTGATGGAAAAAATATTGATGTGACAGATAGTAAAATAGAATGATTTTTGATGGAATGGAATCAGGATTTTTATGAATATATTTTGTACACATTGAAGAATAAAGATTCTATTTATTTTTTATATTTGGTATGTTGGAATAAAGGGAAGAAAATAAATAAAAAAAATGTTAAAAACAAAAATATTATTTGTTATAAGGATTTAAAAATTAACTTTTAATATATTTTGAATATATTAAAAAATAAAAAAATTAAATTTTTATTCTAATATTAAAATATTAAATTATATATATGTGTGTGATTGTATCTATATAATAAGTTATATATGTATATATTATATTATATAAATATAATAAATTTTATAATATATATAATATAATATATCATATTATACAATTTATTATATTATAATAAATAGATATAATATTATAAATACCTTATAATGTTTTATATTTATAGAATATTTTTGTTATTTACTTAAAAAATAAAATTGTATTATGGTAAGTATATGCCTATGTGGGATTCTATCAAGAGATGCAATCCGAATTCTTAAGGAATGAGGATTCTCATTTTAAAATATCTTTCAAATGCATTTTTTTTAAGATTCTTATTACTATACTCATTCCTTCAACAAAATTCCATCGTTCTATACGACACCCACTTGAACGCTTAAAAGTGTAGAAATAGTTTTAATCATATACTTATAACTTTCAAATAACCAACTATTCATAATTAGTTAGGTTAAGGGTACAATGTAATTGCTCCAATCACATTAACTCAACATATTTCAGATAGTCCATGCACAAGAATCACTTAATATTATTAGAGTTATCATACTTGTCTTGTTAAGATCATATACATTCGTACGTCTTTCACAAAATAAATTATATAATTAAGGTTAATCTATTTAAAAAATCTAGTTATATATATATAACATTAAAATTGACAAAAAAATATTATGGTAATCGCCTTTGGGGACAACCTCCTTAAATAGGGGTTGCATTTTGTGTCACATCCCAAAAATTTGGATTGGTGACCAGCGTTAAGATTAGAACGAATCTTAACCCAGAAAGCCTACAAAAATCATAGAACTATCATATAAATCACAAGTAATTAGATTGAATCTCGTATAAATCCAATCTGAACAAAAATTATTTCCAAATTCAATAATCTTATCAAATATTGAAGTGGACCTTTGTGTAGTTATAGAGCTCAACTATGGAAACCTTACAGTTCTATCAGAAATAGAAAAAGATCATACTATCTATCTATAATAGAAATAATGATCTTATATAACGATAGGATTAGACAGGATATCAAATTCCGAATCTAAAAATGTTAAAGGGTAAGTCAATAGACCTAGTAAACAATAATATACATTTATGAGAATAAGGGATATGTATAATAGTTATGCAAAAAATCTTATTTTAAAACAAGAATTCATGCATCAAAACTTTTAGGGAGTTTGCGATTTAGAACGTAACAATAATCAAGCAGTGACCTCATAACCTACGGATGACAAAAACTAGGCGGCGACTTCATAGTCAGCCGATAATAGAAATCAGGCGTGACCTCATAATTAGTCGCTATACAGTACAATATAGGTTATGATACTCAGTCTAACGTCTATTACCGTCAGCTATAGTATTTTTGTCAATCTAAATCTCCCTTAAAACTAGTTTTACTCATGCACAAAAATAGTATCAACA
>CAJVSB020000453.1:0-47974 GCA_911865555.2 Thlaspi arvense | reverse complement strand
CATAGAATATATTCACCAGACAAGTCTTAAGACAACAGGAAGGTGCATTAACCGAGTGGCAAAGAAGATTAACAGAAAGTTGAGATAAAAAGGACCATTTTTCAATAATATATGCTTGTGGAATGAAAAGGTTACGCATATAATTGAAACAATTCATGTTTGTTGCAAAACAAGGCAACATAGTTGAAATGTGGAAACATGTGAAAAATACAAATTTACAAGGAAAAAGGCCAAAAAGACACTGAGAGGTTTAAATTGAAAATATCTAGTGGTTCTTTTACCAAATTATAAAGTGAAGTCTGGCAAAAGGTATAATATATAAACTAATTGCTTTAAGGACAAAAGTATGAAATTCGAATAGCACGCGCATGGTAACTTTCAGAGAACACAAGTAATATAAAAGAAAAGAAACAACACATGTACAAAAGTTTATAAAAAAATACTGTAAACTAGTTAAATGAGGAAATAAGATCCACGTAATAGAATCTGTATAGTTAGCCAAAGCTTTTCAAGGTGAGTAAAAGTTGTCTTAATTAGAAGGCTTCAGAATGAATTTAAATGCTAAGTCAGAAGCCTCTAGTGTGTACTTCAACAAATCCAGAAATTCTGATGTGAACCTATCAAATAGATGACAGTGGCATTACAAGTTCAACATAAGCCTAATGTTGTGTAAGAATTATTTTGCCAAACTCAGACAGTGGAACGCTTAACATTATTCTAGCATAGATGAATAATTTATTTCTATTATGGCGCAGATCAGATATAACACCATATATTCAAGTAACCAAAATCTCAAATCCAAATTTCAGCTTGACAAAAAGAAATCTCAAAAGACACGACCGTGCAATTCATGGATAAGCTCCATCTCAACACGAAGAACAATTAGCAACCTATGAAGTTTCATATTGGCTGAACATTGAAGACATCAATCGTTTTATCTTCATATGTTAAGAAAAGTGAAGAGCCTAAACATCAGGTAGAACCCAATTTCATCAAACATAAGTTAATTATTATCTGTTTCAGCAGGAATCAAGCCGAGCCACATGAAACATTCGTAAGTCAAACACTACAAGAGATTGCCAGTTTCAAGGAGACTGACAAGCGAATTGGAGTCAAAACTCTAGTTTGAGTTAGGCGGAAAATTTACAGATATCTATGACTTGGAAAAAGTAAGAGCCACAGATGCTCGCGAGTTTACTAATTTAAAAATTTTTAAATTCAAATCCAACCGTATCGAGTGGTATTGTTCCATGGGAATATTTGATTACCTGAAAAGAGGATTTGAAGGATGATGAGAAAGAAAAATACGCGAGATGCGTACGCCGGAGCTTCTTTAACCATCCCTGCTCGAAGATGAAGTAGCCATTAAAGGAGGAAGAAGAAAATTACAGAAGACCAAGGAAAATTACAAAACATTCTAGAGTAAAAAATGGAAGACAAAAACCAGTCATGTGAACCCAGCGTGTCCCTGATGCGCAGCATTTTGCCGTCCACTGCCAAGAATACGACCCGTTTTTATGATGACAAATGTTTTAATATTTCCCTTGAATTTCCCTTTCTGACCCTGGAGGGACCCCACGAACGCTTAAACCCTTCTCGGTGGGTTATCGGTTATCGACTGTTCCCCAACTTCAACCTCTGCTGAGATAGAGAACCCTTATTGTTCGAAAGGAGCCATGGCTTCCATTTCGTCTTTTCACTCTTTCTGTGAGGCTCCGATGCTTATCATTTCCCCACAAGGAACGGTCCTTGGTGACCCATCTCAGAGCCAATCAGATGCTGCCATGTCACCCCTCCCCTTGTCCAGTCGTAGCCTTCTCTGGCCGTCGAAGCAATTCCAGTTCTTGCGATAACCTCTTCTAAGAAAAAGAAGGTACATCCAATAGTTGCGAGTTCTCTTCCGACTACTGTGCACACTGGTACTAGTGAGGAAAGTAGTTCCTAGTGTTGATCTGCACCAGGGCCTGTATGTTTGTGCAAATTCTAGAACGTAGAAATAGTTTGACGTAAATTTGTATTTCACAACATGCACTACTTCCAAAGATGAAATCATTTCTTATGCTCGTATTTCGTTATGTGTTATTGCCTTCAAGGTCTGAGATTGATTATTGTTCTTTTATATCTAGAATTACCAAAGATAACTGCATTTCTGCGTTTAGCTATATTTTAGTGAGACTGTTGTGTTTGTGGTGTTATAATTGTGCTACTTCAAAGTGTTTTAAGATATTAATTTCATAAGCCCAATTACTAGTTATGTGTAAATATATATAGTATGGTCTGTGTGTGTGTACTACTTTCATAAGTCTAAAGTGTTCTTATGTACTCTTTTGAAGTCTACTTTATCCCGTTCATTCTTCTTTAATCCCTTTTTGAGACCGAGGAGTTTCTGAATTCCTTGGTATTTTACTGTGAATGTAATCGTTGTTTATTGAACATCTGATCAATTATTATTTCTTTATTTATTTATATCACTATAGTGCCTTTAAAAGACCCGCTGTATTTTATGAACAAAATGGAAAATGAAATTGAGAAAGCAATGATATATTCATCATTTCTTGACTCTCTTTAGTATGGTGAAGCTTCATTCCATATGTCTCTCTCTCTCTCTCTCTCTCTCTCTCTCTCTCTCTCTCTCTCTCACACACACACACACACACACACACACACACACACACAACACACACATATTAATATATTGTCCTAAAAACCATTAGTAGGTTCATGCAGCTTTTGTTTGTACACCAAAACAAATTTGAATTTGCATCAAGCATCAAATGGCAGTTGAGAATAGGGGATCAGGACCCTAAAGCTAATGAGATCTGAAGTAGATAATTGGAATTTAAAAGTTAAAATCTTCAAATGTTCCTGGATCAGTTGAGCTGGTACACGAGCTTGTCTATTTGTTTTTTAATGCATTAGCATTAGAATTATGTAATTACCTTTGCCCATAATATTTACTTTTTCATATCATAAATAACCACAATATGCTTAAGCAGCCATAGTCCAAATCCATTCTTAGGTGACTCTGCATTCTGCCATTGTTGTTGCCTAGCCTTTGCTTTCGAGCTTTGCATGCTTGAACTAATGCTATGAAGACAATGTTTTCTATGTTGGCTAATTCTTAAGAAGTTAACCTTCCTTCTGTTGCATTTCAAGTGTCAGGGAAAAATGTCATTGATGTGCACATTATCCTTGTTTTACCATTTACAGTGAGTTGTCTAGTTTACTGCAAAATTTGAAATGATTTCGTTGCATAACCACTCTACTGTTCTGTTCTTTTGGGTCTGGTAATTGGAGTGAAATGATTGCTTTAATACATATAAAGGATTAGAAGTTTGAAGGTTTAGCCGCAGGCTCCTACAAGTTCCAATAAGATGTTGTTGGAAAACCGAATTGCCTAGTTTATTGTGAATTTGTATGGACATAATTACTAATTCTGAAACAATGACTTTGCATAGGAAGATCCAACTAATGAAAAATCAGTGATAAATTAAAAAATCTAGGTGGAGAGGAATTAAGGCAGGATAAGATGAAGAACTAATGAGCCAACAGTGCTCGTAATAGTGCATTTTCACAACGTCAATTTGAGAAAACATAATCCATTTTTTAATAAGTAATAAATTAAAAAAATCTAGGTGGAGAAGAACTAAGGCAAAATAAGATGAAGAACTAATGAGCCAACAATTCTCTTAAAAATGTATTTTCACACTACTATTTTGAGAAAACAAATTCCATTTTTTGGACATCTTGATCCTAAAAGAATATTGGCATTGAGTCACTATAGTGTAACACTGCTGTAACAAATTCAAGTCCTCATTTTCATGCATGGTCCAGATTGTTTCATGGTAATAGAGATGTAGATGGCTCTTGAGCAAATTGTATGAGACTGCTGAAGGAAGATAGTCAAGAGACTGCATGAGATTGTGTGTAGCCTCTGTGAGTGTGTTATATATATATATATATATAGAGAGAGAGAGAGAGAGTATGTATGTATATTTGTATGTATGAAGAGTGTTTTATAGCGATGAGAAAGGAAAACTTAGACTATGAAGCACACCCTGCCTAATTTTGTACAAACCTTAAGTTATGTGACTTCCCATACTTTGATAGGCTTATCACCTTGATGTAATACTGCACTATTAAGGTAGCAGGATGGTCATAGAGTGATATTACCATCGTTGTTCTGTTTTTGGAGGAATCCCTGTCTATCTATCATCCAAATATCAAGATGCAAGTCTCCCATGTAGTGGGGATGAGGAGTCTTGATGAACCTTCCAGTCACTAAATCACATTCTGCAGGCAGTTCCAAGCAAAAGGGCAGACCCTGTATCACTCAGGTGCAAACACTTAGTTATTATCTGCTGATGCTAATACCTGATAATATTTTCTTTTTTCTTTTTTTTCCCTGCCAACAACATTTAACATTATATGATTCTCTGGAATACCACCCCAAAAGGTTGACACTTGGAACCATGGGCAGCGGGAATTGTTGGTAAGAAGGATAAGCACATGCAATGTGACATCTTGTACCTAGTTATTGCTTGCTATCAGTTTGTCCTCTAGATCATTGAGTTAGAGCTGTCTTGGTTAAATGAAAAACCATGGGTGTATAGAGTAGGAGAAACTCCTTAATTTGTCAATCCCCGGACTTCTCTTTTGCTCAAAAAGCCTCTCAGCGCCAGTTAAGGTTCTTTATCTGATGGTTGAACTGAACCTACAAACTACTTCCGTCTTATTCAGATGTTGATGTTTATTAGTTCTCCACCCTTCCACTACTGTGCTGTTGCATTTTTTCTGGGTTCTGTTGTGAACTTTAGAAGAGATGCAGAAAACTGTTCTTTCAGACTGTAGCTATCATTTAACTGATTTGATGGACTCCTACATTAAATTGTAAATTGCTTTATAATTATGCTAATGTTGTCACCTGTTCGCAGCAAGGAATGCCTCCTAATGATATCAATGAAGAGCATGATTTAGATGAAGATGCTCTTGAAAAACTTTTCAGCCAGCTAGAAGAAGATCTTAGAAATGGTGATCCATCTCTTGATGATGATGATGATGAGTTATCTGAGGAGGACCTTAAAAAACTTGAACATGAGTTAGGTGCAGCATTGGACGAGGATGAGTTATTGGGGACACTTGCTTCACTTGAGGATGATGATAACAACAACCACTCTAAAGAAGAAGAAGAAGAAGATGGTGATGATGATAATGCTGATGATGATGACATAGAACAACCAGTGAAGCTCAAAAATTGGCAACTTAAAAGATTAGCATATGCTTTGAAAGATGGCCGGCGTAAAACTAGGGTAAGCATCTTTTTGCTATGATCTTTTCATGAAAGGTTAGTTGGCCGAAAGCATAATTTGTAGCTCATGACTTTAATGCTGGCTGGGTTGTGAAAAAGTTGATATAGTGCATTGGTTGTGCAACAGTGCCTTCTTTGCTGGAAAAAATGAGTTTATGTCTAGATGGAGTAATGCCCATTCTGATATTTGAGGATAGCTTGCAGGCCTTACAATTTCATGTCTAATTAAATCTAGAAAAGCTATTTTCATAGTTTTCATCTCGTATATCTATTTAATAATTCCTGAACATGTGTCACCTAACTCTATATTTTAATGACCCTTGTGGCCTTCCATTAGAAAATTTCCTCCTAATTTCATAACTCATTTTGACAAAATTTATAGAACGAGGCTCCGTTAGGCATGGCTTTTTGGTCTTCTGTTGAAGTATAACAATTTATATGGTCAATTTAAACGTCTCTTTGATTTTTGATCCCCTTGTAATGAGCTTCAATTAGAAAGTGACTTTTAAGTTGATACTTGATGGTACTCTAGATCTTATATACTTGTTGTCTTTGGCAACTTGAGGCATATAGTGAAATCTGAGTTATATAATGCTCTGGGAAGAAATCTTTCTCCTTGCATGCATGCCTACAAAGGTAGTTGTTGAATGGTATTTTCTGGTTTATTTTGATTTTTCTTGTCTTGCAGATCAAAAACCTTGCCGCTGATGTATGTCTAGATAGAGCTGTTGTTCTCCAATTACTTCGTGATCCTCCCCCAAATCTTTTATTGATGAGTGCTGCATTACCTGATAAACCTCCAGCAATCTCAGAGGCAGAAAGCAAACCCTGGAAACTGTTTCTTCTGGAATAGTAGCAGATGTGGCAGAACCTCAGGCTAAGGTGAAAGTCCCAGTTCATGTCATGCACAGCAGTTGGTCTGCTCAGAAAAGACTGAAGAAAGTTCAAGTTGAAACCCTAGAAAGAGTTTATAGTCGTACCAAACGCCCTACTGTGAGTGATATTTCAAATGCATTGATAATGTGACTAGTGAATCAATAGAAAGGTGTTATCATATTTTCAACTTATATTTTTTAAAAATTAATGATTTCTGGATTGGGGTAATATTGTTTTGTAGATGTATTGATGGATGCATAAATCATATTTAAAAAAAATGTTATGCTGTTTTAGTGATAGCCCAAGAGATCTACAGAGAACTATAGGATATTGTTTTATGGTATAACACGTCTTTGCTTGACTTGTCTTAGCTTGTTTGGGGCCTAGCTATATGAAACCATTTCCTCTGGCTCTAAAAGCTAGAATGCTACATCCTCAATTAAGTGAAGTGAAGTGCAGTGCAGTGCATTGCATATATGTACATCCTCGCTGCATCAAGCCTTTGGTTCAAAGCAATGATCTGTTATATTCATTTTGTATGTTATTATCGAGCTATTTGTAGAGACTGTCTTTGGTAGTCATTTTAAATTGGGCAGTTGTGCGTGCTTCCGCATGCTCTACTAAATGTGTTTCTTTATGTCAATTTCCAGTTCAATTATCTCTGTTTACTTAAGAAATAAATATAAATGTGAGTGAAATAGCACAATTGAATTTATTGTCCCGAAAAGACAATGCACTTCTACTTGAAATAGTCTTAACCTGTGTGCTTTTATCATGAACTGTAGAATGCCATGGTAAGTAGCATCGTGCACGTGACGAATCTGCCTCGCAAAAGAGTTGTTAAATGGTTTGAAGATAGACGTGCTGAAGAAGGGGTTCCCGATCACCGCCAACCATACAGACTCTCTCCTCAAACACTGTTCAACTATTAAATCAAAATAATCTGTTGTAAAATGTCATCTGAAACTATTTTTCCAGTGGTATGTATAGAACTTGTTTAATACTAAATGTTCCTCGCCCTTTTTGCTGTGCGTGCATGTATGGATCACTGCTCTGGCATATAAAAACCACTAGATTATGAAAAAAGTATGTCTAATAAAAATGCTCGTGCATTGATTCTGCTTCTCTTACTTCCTACTTTAGAGTTTTCAAAACATCTTTGATTCATCCACGGCATGCTTTTCATCTAACTTTAAATTTTCATGGTGTCCTAAATCTTATTAGTTATTATTATTGTTGTTATATGAAGACCCAAAACTATATTTATGCCTCGAAAGACAATAATTGTACTTTGCTTTCAAACCAAGCTCCGTATATCATTGTGAAAACATTCACAATGTTGATATCCCCATTCGACCGGTACCTCTATACTACCTTAACTAAACCCGGGTGTGTGAGCCAAGGCGTTTCAGACTGGAACGGGCTATGTCTCTTATACTCATAATTGACCGAAAATTAACAATAAATAATTTTTTTAATTTCTTTTCCTTCTGCAATTTTCTTCTCCCTTTCTAAAATTCAAGAAAATCTGGGTTTTTCCAATCATAAGTATTTATTAAATCCCTGTTGAAGTGCATGTCCTTGGGAACATAGAATAAGATGCTAATTATTTTCCTGATGATCAAAAATTGCAATCAGCGAAGTTATGAAGCCGATTTAGATCAATGTGAATTTTAGTTTTTTGTTGTTTCTTATGAAGGGCATGAATGCAATTTTCAGTTTGGAAAATGTCCAATTCAACACATAGACTTAGTTTTAGTTTAGCACATGAATTTTGGAATTGCTATTGTATCTAGAATCCAGCACATTAAACTGATTGAAGAACAGCATGAGAGCCTTCAATTATTATGATTTTCTTTTCTTTTAGAGAGGGAAAAAAGGGGGAAAAATGAGCTTTAAGATGTTTTCTTGAATTTCTTGAATTCTCTTCCAGTCTTCTAAACAGGCTTGATCAAAATCAAGATATTTATTCTTTGTATACAATCAAGTTATTCTAGAAGTTAACTTCTTCCTCCTATTCATTAATATATTCTTCATTTTCTTGTTTTTATGAATGAGAACAAGGTAGCTTTGTCTTGCCTGTCAATGGAATTCATTCTCTCTGCAAACCTACAATTTAAAATTCAAAGGTGGTCTGCAAAGTAGAAGCTCATCATAACCATTTTCTTAAACACATTTTGACTTTCAAGACCTTGCTACTGATAATTCAGACGGTAAGAGTCACATCAAAAGATCCAATTGATTCACATTTTCTTCAAATTCTAATCTTTCTCAACCCCTATGACACGGGATTAACCCAAGCACCACGTGGGTTTAAGACTAAACTTACTTTTGGGGAGGGGGAGGTTTCATGGCTTCCCTACAAAGATCTGGAGTGACCTTCAGAAGGCAAGGATCATCGGGATTAATATGGGAGAGGTACTTCTCAGGGGACTTGAGTATGATGATGAAGCATAATGACAAGACTTGAACAGAGAATTTGGAGAGCTGAGGGAATGTCAAAGTGATGGCTCCTCGGCGGTGCCGAACCGCTCCGGCAAGGCGGCGGCAGCCATCGTTGAACCGCCGTTTCCCAGGCCTTCCGGATGCTTGTTTTGCCACATTTTCAAATCCGGTGACAGTAGATGCTAGTATCCGAATATGGGTGCTGTAGGAGCCATGCCTGCAGCGGTTTCCTGGCGTTTCTTTGCCAGTTCGTTGGTCTTCTTCCATTCATGTTCGTGTTTATTTGTAGGCACAGATAATGCCAAGCTTTAAATCTCTACTAACCCCATCGAACGGGCGGTGCATGTTGTCTATAATGTAAGATAAAAAGGGAAAACTATATATGTATTTTTTTAAGATTTAAAGGAATTTCAATTTATTTTACTATGTAAAACTAATTTTGTTTAGAACACCCTCTAAATATACGTTCCTATAAATTTAAATATATTTCTCTTATATAAATATAAGTGTATT
Organism: Thlaspi arvense; assembly: GCA_911865555.2. Lineage (NCBI taxonomy): Eukaryota > Viridiplantae > Streptophyta > Magnoliopsida > Brassicales > Brassicaceae > Thlaspi > Thlaspi arvense. Next base: position 38,832 of record CAJVSB020000453.1, on the reverse strand, counting down.
TTATGTATAGGTGAAAATCATATATGTAAGATAGTTTATTAGATTTTTAGGAAACTTAATGATTTTGGTAGTTTGAAGTCAAATTTAGAATTGAGACTTTTTATTTTTTAATAAAATTGATGTGAATTTTTATTTAAAATTTATTTTTCTAACTTTTTGAAGTACAATATTATTAATTAAAATTTTTATACTCAATTTCTTTTTAATGTTTGTTCTTCAATTAATAATATAAATAATAAAAAATAGTTAAATGTTATAACAATATAACTTGGTTATGGAAGTCAATTACAACAAATATTACTTCACAAAAATATTTTAATATTACAATTATCTTGCTCTTTAACTATAAAATAAATTTTTTCGCCTCGTGAAAAGAGAGAGATACCAATGTAAATAGTAATAGCAAATAGGAGATTTAAAATATTATTCAATAAGAAATTAGTGAAGGTGATAAATTTAAAATAAAACACTTAATTTTATGGAGAAAAAATATTACCGTTAAAAAATAAACGTTAAAAAAATTTAATGAAACTCATAAAATATTAAGTGAGAGTTGGAAGAGATAATGATGAAAAAATAAGAAATTGTGAGATAAATTAATATTAAAATTAAAAGATAATTATTTTGGAAATAAAAAATTTTAATTATGAGATAAATAGGAGTGAACAATTAATAGTTAGAGTAAAAAAAACATTTTCCTTCCTTCAAATTTACTTAAATGATACTTAATTCTATTCTCATTATAAAAAAATACTTACCCTATTCGACTACTTATTGACTAACCATTATTTAACAAATTTGTTAAACAAATGTAACTGTAACCTAATTTTACATACTATGATTATCCATTTGATTAAAAATTAAAATATTATTTGATTCACTTAATAATTATTTTTTGAATTTATTATTTTTAATTTAAAAATAAAAAATTACATTTTAATCATTTAATTTCATTATTTAAATTTTAAAATAATTTTTATTTTATTTTTTAGATTAAGACAATAACACTTAAACAACGCTTAACCATTCTTACTTCAACATTTAGATAAATTACAAAATCAAATAAAAATTATTTAAAAATTAAAAAATAAAGTTATATTTTTATTATTTTTAAATTAAACATAATAAATTGAAAAAATTTTAAGTGAATCAAATAATATTTTAAGTTTTAATCAAATTGATAACCAAGATATGTGAAATTGGGTTCCTCCGTACTTTTTTTAAAAAAATTATTAAACAACTGTTAGTTAATAGTTAGTTAAACAGAAAAAGTATTTTTTTTATTAAAAAAATTGGGCTAAGTATTTTTTAATTAAACCTAAAGGAAGGGGAACGTTTTTTTACCCTAATAATTATAATAAAGTGATTAAATTGTAGTTAACTAATTAATATGGATAATATTAAATATTATGAGTTTTTTAAAAAAAATCATAATTATTTAAAGTATGCTAAAAATATTAAAATTTTGGAATCTAAAATTTTTGGGCATATAGCAATTTTAGTTTTACCTAGAGCCGGGTATACGGGAAGGGCATTAGGCAGACTTATATAAAATGTATATAACAAAGTGAACTTACCTAATAATAGGCAATAAAAGATACAAATTATTAAAAATAAATAACTAATTAAGACAACATTAGACAATATATATTATTATACAAAAAAAATAAGTTATATCTCTAAATTTTATCACATAATATATTAAAATTTTCTTAAATATGACATATAATATATTGTATATTTAAAATTTAACAGTCAAATTATTCTCAGAAACTGATGTGGGATGGAATATTACAATCTCTTCCATTTAAACACTTAACATCCTCGTCAAGTCATTTGTATCCAAACAGAACAGATGTGAAAATCGTTTTGCTCTGATACCATTTGTAACGACTCAAGAGCTACTGTTCCTAGTAATTTGTTGAGCCTAAACCACTGGCTCAAAACGCTTAAATCCAAATTGTTTAATAGTAATTTCTAATCTTTTATATACCACATTAAATTACTCTAAAAAAACCTGATGTGTGACGGGATATTACAAATTATTTTGTAGCTTTACATTTTAGTTGATTTTAGAAAAATGATTTTTTTCCTTTAGTTTTTTTATGCTATTATGTAACAAATAGAAAAGGCAAACTTGTTTGATTTGATTTAATGGCTAGGTTTTAAATTGCAGTTCTTCCATAATTTTTGTCTAAATTCAAATTGTTTATTTTTAATTGGGTATTTTTTATATAGTTAAATTATGCAAATGATTAAAATTAATTTTATAAAATTTAGTTATCCTTTTAATTTAATATTAAAAATCAAGTATATGTAATGATTTATTATAAATTGTAACATATTAAAATTTAAAAATTTTAATAATTAACTATTCTAATAATAATATTTAAAAAATTTAATACTTAATATTTGAGAGTTCAAGGGATAATTATAATAGCTGATTTAACAATACTAGTTTTAAGATGAGTAATAAGTATAATAAATAATTTATAAGGTAAATAAGATAAAAAAAATTAAGTGGATAAAATAATTTTAGCCATTTTAATTACAAGAAGTGAGAAACTTGAACATAAAATAGTATTTATCAGTTGATACCCATTTGTTCTCTTAGGACGCCTTATTTATATAAGTCTTGCCCAAATTGAATTTAGTAAAATTTTGAACTACTAAAATTTGGTTTCAAAAAAGTGACTTTTTAAAACTCTTCAAATTTTATTTGATTTTACATAATTTGTAAAAATAGATTTGTTAAGACCTATGATTGTATAGAAGATAAAACCATTAGATTAGAAGTAAATAATCAAATTCTTACATTTTTAAAAATTATTTATTATGTAATATGTACTAATTTTTTTAAAAAATAATTTAACATCTATTATATATCAAAATCTTATTAGAAAAATAATATATTATTGTCTAATATACATCAAAACCTTGTTGATAAAATAATTAATTACCTAATATGTACCATAACCTTATTTGGAAAATAATTTATTATATTTTAAGATAACCAAATATTTATTGAAGAAATACTTTCTTGTTTAATTCGTCCAACTTAGGGCCAAAGTCAAAAGGGCTTATTTTCATGATAGACAAAGGACTCAAAGGTGGATTAAATGTTGAGTTTGGCCTTCCGGACTCAGAACTAAACCTACAATGAGCTGTTTAGCGCGTATCCTTTTGTGTTAGGTTTAGCTATTCAATTTTTTGTGCTAAAAAAATTAAAAAATCCAACTTATGGTTGTTGTACTTCTAAGTGTAAATTTAAAATTCAATTATTTTTTCAAATTTACTTAAATGACACTCAACTCTATTTTTATTATAAAAAACACTATTCCCATTTAACTAATAATTAACTAACAATTATCCAATAATTTTTTAAAATATGTATATATATATAAGAATAATTTAATTTTACCTATTTAAATTATTTGTCTTATTAAAAATTAAAATATTATTTAACTAACTAAAAAATTATTTTTAAAATTTATATTTTTAAATTAAAATTCTAGCAAATAAACTAAAAAAAATCTAATTTTTTTAATTATTTAGTTATGCTATTTTTTATTTTTTTCAAAATTTTGATTTTTAAAAATTTTACTTAACTTTTTCCCATTCATATCTCAACATTTGAAATATATTAGAAAAATCTAGGTAAAAGACATTGAGTCCCAGTAAAAATATTTGGGTAAAATACTCGTCTCTAGCCATATTTATTTAAATAACACTTTATCATATTTTTATTAGAAAAATATTTTTTTCCTTTTAACTAACAGTTGATTAACGTTGTGTAATAGTTTTTTAAAAAATATATAAGGATAATTCAATTTCACTTGTTTGAATTATTTATATAATTAAAAATTAAAATATTATTTAATTTACTTTAGAATTATTTTAAAAAATTATGATTTTAACTTTTAAATTAAAATTTTAGAAAAGAACTCAAAAAATCTAAGTTTCGATAATTTAATTTTACAATTTTTAATTTTTAAAAATTTATATTCTATAATTTTGTTAGTTTTGTTTCTCTTTTTTTATTTCAACATTTGAAATAAAACTAAAAAAAATCTGGATGAAAAACATTCAACCATATTCTTAAATGACACTCCCCATATATTTTATAATTTTTTGAGTTTTATTTAACCTTTTCCCCATTCTTCTGTCATCGTTTGAAATAAAACACTCAAACCAATTTAGAAAATAGGATAAAAAATATCAAGTTTATTTAAATAACATTCAGTCTCATTCTTATTATGAAAAACACTTTCTCCTTTTGACTAGCTGCTAACTAGCGATTGCTTAACAATTTTGTTAAAAAAAAAAAGAGGATGAATCTAATCTAATTTCACTTGTTTTGATTACCTATTCGATTAAAAATTAAAATATTATTTATTTTACTTAAAAAAATTAAATTTTTTGTAATACCTCAAAATTTTTGGGTATTATTTGAATTTATAAACTTAAGAATGACTCAATTGAAAAAGATCAGAAGTTCAGTTGTCGAATTGAAACAAAAAGGGGCTAAATTAAAACAATTAAAACTACAGGGGATTTAAACAGAATTAATAAGAAAAGGGCAAGAACTGAATTGAATGAGATTAGGAGTTTGAGGACCAAATCAAATAGAATCAGAACTCAGGGGACCAGATTGCAATAAATTAGAAATTTGGATTCTGATCACCCTTAACTTAAATCCCGCAAACAAGGATACCTAAAATTTGAGCTAATCACTTATGATTTGCTCGAGATTTGTTCGAATATAAGTGCGAGTGTGATGAGTGAGGAGAAACCCCGATACAATTCTTGAGAGATTGTTCAAAAATTTAGTAAATTTTCAGTCTATAGTCCACTATAGCCAACAAAGTGAAAGCTTGAAATCAAGTTCTTGTGGGCACAAATTGGTTGATCAAATTGAAGTACCATTGTTGCCGAAGGTTACTCACATCAATTCAGCAGTTGTTCTTCCAAGATCTATGCAAGCCATTGATTAATTAAACCAGGTATGTTTGTTTCAGTCATTCAGATTTTTTGGGTTGATAGAGAGGTCATAAGGATAAGACCCGAATAAGTGGTTGGGTCCGTGAAAGGCTAGGATGCTCCGAACTAGGCCAGAATTTGAAATGGGCTAGGCAGGTTGGTTTGGCTTGTGCCATAACCAAGTTAAGTTGAAGTGTGCTTCTATCTGGGTCCAGGTCTTTGGGTTAGGTTGAGCCATTGGGCTAAGCCCTTAGTAATATAGCTTATTGGGTTGGACATAAACCAAGTATGAGAGCAAGCCCGAATTAAGAAAAAATGTACATTAATAAAAGGCAAACAAGTAAATGAAGCAACAACCAATCGATTCACATGGATTTTAACCGATTTTCTTCTGGTTCAAGACACAGAAACTTAGATTAATAAATAGACTATCCGATTTAAGGCCGGTTTGGGAAAATTAGTATTATTTTATTCCCAGTTTAGGTGATTTTAGAGAGTTTTGTGCATAAAACCGGCTGGTTTAGTAAATAAAGGGTCGGTTCAGTGAGTAACAAGGCTAGTTCAGTATTTTTTAGTCTGGTTTAAGGTCGGTTCAGTGAAGTAGAACATGACATACGGCCGGTTTAGTGATTTACAAGTTGGATTATGGCCGGTTCAGCCTACTAATGGTCGATTCAGCTTTTAATGGCTGGTTCGTGGCTGATTCAGTACATTAATGATAATTTTGGGATAAATTAAATTGGTTTTGATGTTTTATGAGATCGATTCATGACTTTAGTACTCGGACCATTACTTATTTAACCAGTTCAATACTTTAGTGACCTTAGTTGGGGTTCAAGCACAAAAATCTAGAATTTTATTTTCTTTCTTGATTAGAAAATTTCATTTATATGATTCTTGAATATATTAGAGGCACAAGTTAAGATATTTTGTTATTTTAATATGTTAGATTGCTCGTACAGTTCTTGTTAAGCTCGTGTTGGCAGAGATTGGATTTTTCAGTTTTTCATCATTCTGTGAGTAATAACGTGTTGGCAAAGATTGGATTTTTCAATTTTTCATCATTCTGTGAGTAATAATGTGGATTTATGAATATTTATTATTTTTATAATTGTTATAAATTTTGATTTTAAATGATATATCTGATTTTTTGAAATTTTGATTGAATGTTGTTTTAAAAATGAAACAAGGGACATGTATGAAAATTTTGAAATTGTTTAGAAAGAAATATCTGTTAATTATATTTGACTCTATACGTAAAAAATCTTATTAAATGTTTATATTAAATTCTAGAAAATTCTATTAAATGGTTTCTGTTTATTCTGAAAAATGAAAAGTTTTGTTAAATTACTCTAATATTTTTGAAAAACTATTTTTAAGAGAGTTTTGGATTCTATAACACTACGGCTAATGCCGATATGCATTAGACTAAATGCACCACATACAGGGTCCCCATCTAGTAGGAGTGATGGTACTAGACTTTTTGAGTTTTGTTTATCGGCATTGACTGAAATGTTACTGTCCTGTTGTCGGGATAGACTGATATGTTGCTATCTTGTTATCCAGGCAGACTAATATGTTGTCATCCTAATTACCGGCTGACTGTGTGTCACTGTCTTATTTACCGGCTGACTGAGTGCTGTCATTCTGTTTTATGGGCAAAATGAGTGTCACCATTTTGTTATATGGATAGACTGAATGTTGCCATTTTGTTAAATGAACAGATTTAATGTTATTGTTCCATTATTCAGCAGATTGTGTGTCGCCGTTCTGATTTCTGACATATATTCTATTCTAAATTATGAACTCTCTAAGATTCCGATTTTTGATATATGAAAATGATTTGTTATACTAGAAAGTTTCTGATATCTATAAATGATTTATTAACCTGAAATGTTTCTAATATTTGTAAATGATTTGTTATATAATGAAATTTTTAAAAAATGTAAAAGATTCATTAAATGGTAGAATGTTTTGATCTTATATAATATATATGTCTTTTGTTCTCGTAAATACATATTATTATTCACTGGATCTGTAAACTCTTCTCTATTTTTTTTCAGATTCAAAGTTCGATACTCAGTGGGATTCTGCTACTTAAGAGAAGTGTTTTATTTAATTGTTTTTGTTATTAGTTGGAAAAATTAGTGATTTCAGTTCTATCAGATTTCTATTTCTAGATTCCATAGATTGCTCCATTTGACTACTGATAAGTTTTGTATTTTATGTTGACAGTTCAGTTAGTATAGTTTAGATTATATCTTGTTTTATATCAGATTATCAATTCAGTTAAATTTCATATTTTCTGTTAAGTTTGCGGGGTTGGATTTATTCTGATTCTTGCGCCGGTCACGATCCACTTTTCCAGGTCGTGACATTTTTATTTTTTAATTTTTGAATTAAATTTAAAAAATTTAACATTTTGATGACATAATTTTACTATTTTTAAAATTTTTATTTTATGATATTTTAATTTTATTTAACTTTTATTAAATTTAAATGACAATCAGCTTATTTTTTTTTTAACTTAAATGATATTCGACCATTCTTATTTTAACATTTAAAATAAGAATAAAAATATAATAAAATAGAAATTATTAAATAATTAAAAATCATAAATTTAAATGATCAAAAGTTAGATTTTTTTTAAAAAAAGTTGGAATAAGAAATTTTAAAAAATAAGTGAACCAAATAATATTTTAATTTTGGACAACTAAAATGTGCAAAATTGGATTAGTTTTACATCTTTTTTTAATAAAATTATTAAATAATCATTAGTCAATAGTTAGTTCAAGAAAAAAATATTTTTTTATAATAAGAATAAGTTAAGCGTCTTTTAAGAAAATCTGGAGGAAGGGGAATGTTTTTTATCCTAAAAAATATCTAAGTGAAAAAATACTTTGTTTCTCTATGCTTAGTTGAACAATATTCAATCCCATTATTATCACAATAAAATACTTGCCTTCTTTAATTAATAATTGTCTAACAGTTTTTCTTTAAAAATAATGTGAAGATAATCCATTTTCACTTGTTTTAGTCACTTATCTAATTAAAAATTAAACATTATTTGATTTACTTAAAAATTTATTTTTTAAGTTTATAATTGAATTTTTCTTTTTAATTTTTTTTTAAAAATTTATTTTATGAGTTTTTTTAGTATTATTGAAGTTTTTTCCATTCTTATTTCAACATTTGGAATTAAAAAATTTTAAAATAATTAAATAAAAGTAAAATTAAAATATCAAAAATTAGATTTTTTGAGCTTTTTTATATTTTTAATTTAAAATTTAAAAAATGATCTTTTAAATGAATCAAATAATATTTTAATTTTTAATCAAATAGATCACTTAGGTTATTGAAATTAGGCTTATGTTTACTTGTAGTTTAAAAAAATTATTAGTTAACTGTTAATTAAAAATATATATGTATTTTTTATGATAAAAATGAATTTATGTGTCTTTTAAATAAATCTAAAAGAAAATAAATTTTTACCAAATTTTTTTATATAAAAAGTTCTTAATTTTATAAATAAATAATTCCAAAATCTCAAAATACCAATCCATGCTCCGAAGCCATAAATGTTGGTTGAATGATAGAATTAAACTTTAAAAGTGGGACAGGAAGGACAATGGTAGGAAGAAAGATACAGCAAGAAAGCCGAAAGTAACTGAAAAAGTTGCACCATAAATTCTCCTCTCCTTCTCAATTAATTCTTTTCATCAACTGAAAACTGAGACGGGGAAGTGGTCAATAATTCCTGGTCTTGACGTTAACATCAATTTTACCTAAAATTCATGACTTTGATGCAAATGTACAAACGTAATTTTATAAAAAAAAAAAATTAATTGACACCAATATAAATATAAAAAACTTACACCAAATCTTACATTATTGATTTAGTTAAAATTAACAGTAAAGATTAATTAACTGTAAATTAATTATTAGAAGTTATTAGAAGATAGTTATAATTAATTTTATTCATTTATTTTGACCAAATCAACAATGTAAAATTTGGTATAAGTTTTTTACAGTTACACTTGATGTTAATTGATCATTTCTCTTCATAAAATACTAAACTTTAATTCCTGAAGTAGACTAGCACAAAAATTGATAACACATAAATGATTTTAATTATGTCCTTCTTATAGGGCCCGTTCGGTTGGGCTGATAAGATTGATAAGGATAAAAATTATTAGCCTTATCACACGTTCGCTTCGCATGTAACAAAGTCAGATAAAATTTTTTATCAACCTATACTTGATAACTTTATCCCACCGTGGAATGGGAGATAAAATTTCTCCCACTTCCATAATGAAAATTTTTTGTCCTTGAAACCATTTTGCCCCTCTCTACAAACTCTTCCCTTCCCTTTCCAAGCGTTGGTCTCTCCTCTGCGACACTCACTACCGCTGCCCCTCCCCTCTCTGAGCACCGGCCTCTTTACTACTCATGTCGGATGCAGACGCCCGACACAAGCGAGCTCGCGGACACTGCACACAGGTGAGCTTGCAGGCGCTTGCGCGAGCAGGTGCGTGCTCGTGCAAGTGCCAGATCTGGAGCTTGCTTGCGCAGGCCTCGCAAATCGGGCGCTTGCGCGAACTCGTGGGGCCTACATGAGCAGGCGCATGCTCGTGCAGGCGCCAGCTTTGGTGCCCAATCTGCGGGTGCCTGTGCAAGCAGACGCTAGAGCCGGTGCAGGTGACCGATCTGCGAGCGCCTACGCAAGTAGGCACCGGAGCTCGCGCAAGTGCGGCAATCGCATGGAGAGAAAATGCATGAAGGCAAATTGGTAAATTGCTTCTTATCCGATTTCTTATCCTAATTTCTAAAATGTAATCGAACGGATGATAGGATAAATTTACTGTTAGGAGTAGGATATATTTTATTTCACCTTATCTTATCACACCTTATCTTCTCATACAAATTGAACGGGCCCATAGTTGTACAAAACAATATAGACTTTGAGTCCTACTAAATTCTCATTATTTTTTAAAATTTTAATTGTTAAAAAATACCACAAAAATAAAAAAAACTTTTTAATACTGGTATTAAAAAATAGTATTATCTTTTTTCACGATAATTAAACTAATATCTTACCATAAATTTACATATCAAATTACTTTTAACAATAGCATCAAATAACCAAAGATTGGTTAATTGAGTAACAAGTTTGTCTAATCTCTTCCCAATTTTCCCTGATCTGTTTTAATTTCTATTAAATTTATTTATTAAAATATTTAAAATAATAATTAATTTATAATTAAGATGAAATAACTCATGTTTAGTTGACGTGATATTAACTCTTATTACATGATATTGCTTTGGAACATTCGGAATGTCCCGTTAAATTCCGTTCATCGGAACCACTCATTTTACTAGTTTCAACCATTTCAACCGAGGGTATTTTAGTAAGATCAGGGTATTTCTCAGAATTCGAGAAGCTTGAGCACTTTTCGCAGCACAGTAGCCTTCATACATTATGGTCCCAATTCAATGCACCTGACTTTTAAAATTACCTCTCGACCGTCAGATCATTTTTTGATCTAACGGACAAAATGAGTCCACGCTCTTCTCTTAGAAGCCTTTGATTAAGACAAGTCCTTATGGCTCCTAGGCCTCCACGTTCATTATATTCTCACCGCTAGATGAATTTCAATCGCACGGATGCTACAACCCTCGCGAAATCTGCAGTATTCTTCCCTTACAGCAACATTAATATCCCGCTCTTTCTCTCTCTAACAATTTGCAGCAGAAATATCCTTCCCCACTCTTTCTATCCCCTCGCTCTTTCTCTAAAATCTGTGTGTTTGCTTGCGGTTTTGCGGAGGGCAAATGCAAGAACAAGCAGCCAGTTCGATTGCTGCTAATTCTCTACTTCTAGCAGCGAAAGATCTTCCAGCTCAGCTCTCCAACTTGAGGTCAAAGAAGGTCTTTCTTTCCTCTCAATCTCACTTCCTAATAGTCAGAAATATGCTTTCATATTTTCATTCAATGGCATATTTGAAGGAATTTGTGAATTTCTTATCTGGGTTTTTAAATAATTTACGAACTTCCCTCCAAGCTTTGGAATAATGTGAGAGTTTCCAATCGGCGTTGCTGAACTTTCTGGGGAAGTTCATTTCAGACGAAGATCCCGACGTTAATTCCTGTTAGTTGAAGTTTTATGGCAAGCTGATCGTAAATTAATTTTGCTTTTACTGATGAAGGCATGGAGAGCGACGACGAAATTAGAAGAGTACCAGAGATCGGCAGCGAAAACGCCGGGACGTCGGCGCGGGGCGGGGAGGCCGGTGTGGTGGCGGGTCCGAACCGGGTTCAGGCGTCGGCAGAGGGGCCAAGGAAGAGGGGTAGAAGCCCGGCCGACAAAGAGAACAAGCGGCTGAAGAGGTAAGACTCTGACCAGATCCTCCTCTCCCCACGCCACCTCGCCGCCACGTCATCCATAGCCCAATTAAAAAGTGGTGATGCTGATGTGGCGTAATCTGGGTGGGGTAGGTTTTTGGATTCTAGTACCGATTATTGAGTATTTCATATGAATTAACATTTGGGGATTCAATTAACGTGTTGAAAAAAAAAAAAAAAGATTGCTGAGGAACAGAGTATCGGCACAACAAGCGAGGGAGAGGAAGAGGCGTATCTGATAGAGCTGGAGGCTAGGGTTAAGGACCTGGAGAAGAAGAACTCGGAGCTGGAGGAGAGGGTGTCCACGCTGCAGAACGAGAACCAGATGCTAAGACACGTAAGTTCTAAGTCACATAATACGCCTATATATAATAATTTTTGTGTAATTATTATCATCATCCTCGTTCTCATCAAAACGACGCCTTCAGAGTGAAGGGTATTTTGGGTATTTGAGTGTTTAGCCGTATTGATGGCCTGTGGTACAAGTTCAGTAGTCACTGATGTCGTGGTCCACCAACCGGCATGGGTTTAGGTCAGCCTAGTTGCAGGATGTTTTATGAATTGTCCCCATCTGCATCCTACCTCCCATTTAAGTATTTTTGGATTTTATTATTTTCTAAAACGGTATAAAAAATTAATTGACTTTATTTTATATAAAAAATGATTATATAAAAAAAAATTTAAATTTGGACGTGAATTTTATAATGTCTTTTAAAATAATCTAGACGACAAGGATGGACACGCGGCAAATTCAGATTTCTATTTGGTGGTCCCGGTGATTGTCTGTCCACGTCAGCCCTAAAGATTCGGTACCTTACCATATGTTTGGTGTTAGTCTGGAGGAAGGTCCCGTTTGGTTTCGGAGTTTGGTTTGCGACGTTTTGCTATATTTTAAGTTTATTTTTTGACATTATAAAAGATTATGATTTTATGAAGTAGTTTGATTGAGATTTTTTTTGGGGGGGAACTTTTAAGGTATTAATTAATTTGACTATTTTTAAGAGAAAGTCTAAAAAATGGTTATTTTTATGAAAAATAATATGACATTCAATTTTTTTAAAAGTAAAACATTAGGGAACTTTTTACGGATAAGAATGACGGGGGCTAATAATTGAATTTGTTTACGATGAGTTCGTTCAGGGAATAACATAAATAATGAGTACAAAAGCAGAGTGAGAGTATCGAGAGTATATTAATTGGTTTGACACCGTCGATTATTAGCATCCATTTATTTTTTTTATTTAATTTATTACTGAATACCTTTCTCTCTACGAAAAGTTACCCGACTCTGGAAATTTACTAAAATTTTTCTTTCGCCAGTGTAACGAGAGACAGGTTTAAGAGACGTCTGGAGTTAAAACACAAAGCCTTACCCCACACGTCAGGTTACAAGGAGTGAGATTCTCATATTCATTCTAGGACATCTCACCTGTGAGAGAGAGAGAGAGGAAGCTATGACCTTTATAAACAGTATCAAACACAACACGTGATCTTGTGAGAGAGAGGAACGTATTGGGTTTAAGGGTAGTATTACATAAATTACCACACGTGATCTTGAAGGAATATGTTATTCATCTGAAAACCTGGAAAGTCGGCAGAAGAGTGAAGTCCCGGGATTGGCCATCCCGTGCAGCAAAGGGCCAGGGGAATTAGCTTTTCCTGGACCAGGTGTTACCAAACGCTAGAGGGGAGGGGTGCAGCGGGACATGGAGTTGTGCTGGCCTCCTACCCCATTTCTTGTAAGTTCAGATGATTTTCTTATGTTGAAAAATTCTCCCGAGTGATTGATACTTAAAAAGCCCAAAATTAGAGGTCTGGAGTCTTTGTCGCATTATCCTTTTGTTTATCTTTATCACGCCAATGATTTTGTGTCTGTGGATTATTTTACTTCCGTGTCCCACAAGGTGATTATTTCGTTTTCAATTTACTGTTTTCTTTACTATTACTAGTCTTTAGCTGAATGACCGGAGCTTAAAAATGTCTTTCACTTACTCCCTTTACAGAACTAAGAGCAAGTGGGCTTGTTGACGTTCACAGATTCATACTTATCATGTTGATAATAACCTGAATGTTTTGTTTTGCAAGTTTTTGAGGGACAAGTTGGGAGACTTGGGGGGCTGACGAAGTTTTTACTCCATGGTAACAGAGCCCCTATCATTTGTCACGCAAAGAATAAAAGAGGAAACTGAATCTATTAACTGATGGGTTAACTTATAGTCTTGGGAAGCAAGTGATTCATGCGTGAACTCTCGTGGAGAAGTAAAAATAAATTTACCATTTCCATGGGAGCCATGAGTGTAATTATACCCTGTTCGATACACGTTGCTTCCTTTGTCATGGGTAACTTCTTCTTTTAGCTCCTGTAATGTTGGTAATTGACATATTTTGCTTAATTTTATTTCTGGTGACTGAGCATGCAGATACTGAAGAACACAACAGCAGGCATGCAGGAGGGAAGGAAATAATTGTTTAAATGTAGATGAGCTTGTTTGAGAGAAGAAAGTCGACTGTGGATGGCTTGCCTCCTCTTTTATTTTTTGTTTTTTAAAATTTATACGCATAATTCTAAGCTAGTAATTGAGGAAATTATTTTCACTTGTCTTCCCCTTGATCTGGCTTACACCAGACATTATAATAGAAAGCTCAAGGAGCTGAATTTATGGAAGCCGTCAAGTGACGCTCGCACGAATAGCTTTCTTATTTTTGCTAATTATTATGTCTTAAATAATTTATATAGATTCTAAAATATATTTAAGGCCCGGCTGGCACGGTAGGGGGGGGGGGGGTGTTTGGAACGGAACTATTCTGTCAATTTCGGTTTATATTGCGGCATGGACCTGTCACTTTCAATTTATTTTATGGGAAAATTTTCTTTAAACACCCTTCAACTGTTAGCTTTTAATCAGATGCACCCTGTAATTAAAAAAATCAAAGTTAGCATGTGTTACGGTCAAATAATTTTTGATAGATTAGGGATAAAAATAAAAATTTGAATAAATTAGAATGAAATTAAAATTTTTATAAATGTATTTGGTGTATATTAATAAAATAAAAATTTATATTTTATTATTATGTTTAGTATATAGGAATAAAATATGAAAGTAAATAAAAATAGAAATGGAAATTTGAATAAAATAGAATGGAATTAAAATTTTTATGAGTGTGTTTGGTGTATATTAATAGAATGAAAATTTTTATTTTATTATTGTGTTCAGTATATAGGAATAAAATAAGAAAGTAAATAAAAAAATTCAAGGTTGAATATACTTTTGTTTTAAAGATTTAAAAATTTTAAAAAATTAATTTTTTATTTTAAAATTAAAATATTAAATTTATATATGTGTGTTTGCTTTTGTGTGTGTGTGTATGTATATAATAAATTATATATTTATATTATATAAATATAATAAATTTACATAATTATATAATATAATATATTATATTATACAATTTATTATATTATATTATAATAGATATATATAATATGATGAGTCAATTGACATTTAGTATAAGTGTAATGTATTTATATCACATTTTATACTATTGATTTGGTCAAAATTAACGAATAGCATTAATTGGTATTAATTTTTAATAATTTTTAACATATAAAATTAATGTCATTCGTTGATTTTGATTAAATCAACAGTGTGAAATGTGGTATAAGTATTTTGTACTTATATTATGTGTTAATTAATTATTTTCGTATAACATATAATATATTAATATATAATATTATAAATATTTTATACTTGTTTATATTTATAAATTATGTTTGTTATTTATTTATAAAATAAAAGGTATTATGGTAATTATAAATTTAAATAAAGATTCTTTTAAGAGATAGAACTCTTATTTATTGGAGAATGAAAATTTTTGTATGAAAATATCTATCAAATATATTTTTTTAAGATAATCATTCTTATTTCTATTTTTTTAATAAGATTTTATCGTGTCATATATTAATAAAAGTAAAAATCAAATAATATCTTGGATCTAAGATCCACATTAGTTTAATATTGATTGTTAAAAGACTAATTAAATTACTTAAATATTCTTCACTAATGTGTTGGTAACTGGAAATTTGATTCAACCTCTTTTAACTCTTAGCCTTCCATCACTCCTTTAATTATAAAAATATCAAAGAATTTCTGGATTTAACAATTCTATATTAATTTTAACGTTGACCAGCTAATACGATCGCCACTTGTGATTTATATCACAGTAGTTTTGGTAGTCCATTATTGCTGCTATCAATGTTTTAAAATCAGGAACATATTGACTAGTTTAATTAGTTTAACAACCATCTTGTTTAATAAAATGGGCTGGTTTTTAAATCCAGCCTAGCCACCCCGCCCACGCACCCCCCTCCATCATCATTTACCGTGCATGAACTCTGGTTCACAGTTTAAACTTTAAATTTGAACTATGAAATTTGAGGGGGCCACTATTAAGACATAATTGTCAGTTTTAAAAAATTAATTTTTATTTTATTTAATTATGTTAAAAATTATATATGTGTGTATAAAAATTTTAGAAAAGGTATTTTTAATATTTTTTACAATATATTTCATTTTATTTTAAATATTAAAAAATATAAAATAGTAAAAATTAGATTATTAAAAAGATTATTTCTAAAAATTTTTAATCAAAATTTTAATTATATATATAATTTTAATTTTGAAATAAACAGATAATAATAAAAAAATGTATTATTGTTGTCATACCACCTAAAAGTCTTGAGTACTGTACAAAATTTAAACAAAAATATTATTTAGTTATACTCAATTTATTAAAATTTTAATTTATTTTTTAAATACTTTTTTATAAGTTAAATTAGTTGAATCGTGATCTAGTAAATTTACTAATTTAATCACTTATCCGAATTTTAAAACATTAGCAAGCCCAGCCCCCGTTTCCATTCCTCCATTTTTCAAGATGGCAACTATCTTGTTTCCTTTCAACATTCACCAAATTTGTGCACACAATGTGGCAGCTTTATCCCCTCCTGATAGTGTTCATTTCTATTTTCATTTGAAGTTCATTAGTCCGAATACAAACACATGCTACTATGACTTATTCAAGATCGACATTAGGACCATCATGCTAACCTTGTAAATTAGTGATATTCACACAGACCAGTGTGAGTCTGATCCTAAAAACTAAATTGAGTTCAACCGTTTTATACATGGTGACATGTACTTTCTATTGCTAATAGTGGTGGCAATGAGAGGCTACCAAGCCCATTATAGTAGAGGTTACATCTAGTGGCTGCATTAGTCATTCAATATTAAAATTAGTTTTAATCATTAAATCTAGTAATTATTTGAATATTTTTATAATTGAAGGGAGTATTTTGATGCAAAAACTGATAATGGTGGGGTTTAATGAAATTTATAATTATCGGCACATTAACTAGAAATATTTAAGTAATTTAATAGATTTTATTAATAGTCAATAATAAAATTAACATTGACCATTAAATGTACAAGGGTATGTGATTTTTTTTAATTGAGGAAGAATAATATCTTATGAGAAGTTGACGGTTGAGAGATGCTTATTATATTTTTTTCTTAATTTTTTAAATTATAATATGAATGTTAGTTGTGTGGTCTTTTAATTTTTTGATAATAATAAATAGTTGTACTTATACTAATTTATGTGTGCTTGATTATTTAATTTTATTAGCTTAAAAAAATAATCACATGAAAAATGTGAGTTTAAAGAACTAAATATGAAATCATTTCAACTTAGTAATGATAGGATTTACTTTGGTGAAAAAGATATAAAGCCCCTTAGAAACCTACACATTAAAAAATAATGAAAACTTAAATAAGTTTTAAAAATAAAAATAAAAAAATACCAGATTTTGATTTTCAATGTTCATAGTTATAAGGAAAACCAGGAATTTTTTTAACATAACTAAAATTGTGAGTTTTAAATTCTACTTTATTCAAAATCTTCTTTGAAAAAGACATTTATATCCTTTAATTTGAAAATTAGAATTTAGTTTTAATCGAATAAATCTTTCTAAGCATAAGATAAATAGTCTACTTTTTAGGCATAAGATAAAGTGTAAAATAAAATAACAATTTTACCTTTATATATATTTTTTATTTAATTTTTTTAAATGTTTCAAATTTTTTTGGACTACCATCACTATGTGCGGCAATGTTACCACTATTGTGGTGATTGTTGCTGCACACAACAGCCATCTAGGTTGCGCTGATTGCCGCTGTCAGTGATAGGTTTGTAAATTCAGTGATAGATATATTTGGAGGAAGAGAAGGAGAAGGAAGTAAAAGATGAATGTATTTTAAAAATTAAATAAAATATTAAATAATAAAATTATCTAAAATTATTTTAAAATCTTATTTATTTATTTATAATTATGATATTAAAATTAAAAATATCAAAATAACAAATTGTTGGTTTCAGAAAATAAATTTTCTTTCTATTTTTGTAAACCAAAACAGTCCAAAAACGCTTATAAGTTATATCCCTTGCACTTCCTAGAAGTTGGTGCAACACCCACTGTCATATTTCGATGCAAAGTTATCAAATTTGAATTTTTACCCAAGAACATTTATATCTTGTGAAAGCGAAAACGTAAAAGTAAAAATTTTACTTAATATATATAAAAAATTTATAAAGTTAAAACATATATCTTCTTTTCTTTTCTTTAATAGACAATTATAATCGATTACATTTTTGTGTAAATGTGAGCACCAAATATTAAAAATAAAGTATTCATTTGGGTAAAAATAACAAAAATAGTATTCTTTTGTGCAAACAATTTCAAATTTATTTTGCTACTATGAAATCTTCTATTTCTTAATACCAAGAAGATGATACAAAGATACGCTGATAAGACTTTACCAATACCAGAAGCAAGTAATTTTTCCCAATAACTTTGGGAGTTCTACCCTATATTGATGTTTTAGGATACATGAAGAAGAAGAAAATATTCTAAAGAAATAGAGACAAAATCTTAATAATATATTATACAATAATATTTGTACATAAAACAATATTGTCAACTCCATCTTGTTACTTACAAGTCATCAACTCTAAGAAAAAGAGAAGAAAAGAAAAGTCAGAACTAACATAAGAAAAAGAAAAAAATTAGCCTAAATTAAAAAATTATTAACTTAAATGTAAAAGTATAAAAATAAGTAATAAAAATATGATTTTACTATTTTAAGATGAAATTTTATAAAATTTTATTTAAAAATAATTTTAGGTGTAATGGAACTTGCATGACATGAATAAAAACGTAAAAACGTAAGTTTTTAAGTTTAAAGTGCGATTTTGATCAACATTTTTCGATGGGCATTCACAGGACGAAGGGTATCCTCGTGATTTTGGGACAGTACATGTCCAATTCGAAACGACAAAATAGAAAAGAAAAGAAAAAAAAATTGAGAACACCCCACCGACGGCCGCGGGAGTTGTCGGTGACGAACAACCGGATACAGCCGGTATCTCGTGGAACAGGCCGTCAACAGCTAAGATTGCGACTGTCATCTTTTTGCTGACAGCTTGCGTGACCAATATCTTTTTTACACGTGGCAAGTGACGACTGGCTACAAAGATCGACAAACAAACATTTTGCAGTGTCTTTGGTTACAAGCCAATCAGCTGCTACCAATGATCAAGATGACTGCAAACTCACGCATGCTTAGTATCGGTTCCACGTTTCAGTTCAGGGTCTTCAAACACATGGAACCGAGGATGTGCTAAACGGATTTTTTAATTTTTTTTTTGTGTTTTTAGATGAATCATTAAACATTAATCTTTGAGCAATTATATAATAAATTATAATTATTTTCTTTACGTTCTGCTTGAAATTAGATTAGCTGAACATGATTTCAAAAAAAGGGAAAAAATAAAGATGAGATTAATGACTCTTGGTAATAATTTAAGATAATCATAGAGGAAAATATAATTTAATAGGCATTGCTTTTAAAAGGAAAAGGGTGTAGAACAAGGGGGTTATACATTACGGGAAAAACCGGAAGCCAGTTTTGCATTTTTACTTGAAAAAATCACACCCGCAGCCAACGAAGCTGCGGACGTCTGATACCGCCTACCTGTTTAGCCGTGAAGTTTCTTACGTTATTGGCAATGCAAGACCGAATTAAAAATGTAAAATAATATAATAATTCTAAGAAAATGATTGCAAGGCAAATCAATATATATAACAACTGGAAAAAGAACCAACGATGGTGCGCCAGTGAAGAGAGAGAGAGAGAGAGAGATGGAGATGGCCAGTTGTAGTTGACGGGGATTTGAGGCGAAGCGTTGGAGCGTACCCATCTTCACATTGTGCTTCAGTGTCCTCAAATTTTGAGCTGAACCCAGCTCCGCTTTTCTTCTGATTTTCACGATCTGTTGATAGAAAATAGGGGGATATTCTTTGTAATCTGTTTTTGTACTTCAGTTGGGGTGTCGTTTGGTTGGTTTGTGGAGAGGAAATGGAGGCCACTGCTGGAATGGTGGCTGGATCGTACAAGAGGAACGAGTTGGTTCGGATTCGGCACGATTCAGATAGTGTGGTTCGTATATTTGCCAATCACATTTAGATTTTCAGTGTCAAATTACCTTGATATTGCTTTTTTCTTGTAGTGTCTCTTGTTGTCCTGTTCATAGTGTTGCTTCGAGATCCGAATATCGACTTGTTTTATATTCTGTGGTTTTTGTTCAAAATGGGTTCTTTTCGAGGTTTGAGGATAGGAATAGTTTTTACACTTGATGTGAAGTTAGGAAACGTATTATTGTTTCTCTGCCTGTAATATTGTTCTTAGATCTAACCATTGCAATGGAGTGAGTTTTAAGCTGAGATTTTCTGTTCTTTTTCAGGTATTAGGAAATGTTGTCTGCTTAGATTTTACTTTTGAGCCTTAAGTTGTATTATAAAGTTGTATGCATGCGGTTCATCATTCACAAGTACCGGTGTCTGTAGCTTCACAACGTCTAACCTGTGTGTTCTTTTGTGGGTAATGCAGCCAAGCCCCTGAAGCAACTGAATGGTCAAATATGCCAGATATGTGGTGATACAGTTGGCCTTACAGCCAGCGGTGACGTTTTTGTTGCCTGCAACGAGTGTGCCTTCCCAGTTTGCAGGCCTTGTTATGAGTATGAGCGGAAAGATGGAAATCAAGCCTGTCCTCAGTGCAAGACCAGATATAAGAGACAAAAAGGTGGGATTTGCTTTTCCTTAGTCATCTCAAATCCTATTTTCTGAAATTACTTTATATCAAAGAGTTTGGCATTTGCTATTTTGATGCATGTAGGGAGTCCTCGGGTTGAGGGGGACGATGAAGAAGAAGATGTAGATGACCTGGAAAATGAGTTTGACTATGACCAAGGAAACAGTAAGCCAAGACGCAAGTGGCGGGGAGAAGATGCTGACCTCTCTTCATCATCAGACACGAATCCCAGCCAGTTCCCCTTCTCACTAATGGACAGCCGGTAATTGATGCAAACCATTCCTAATACACAAATATTGCATTGAGCGGTCTATTTATTTTGTGATTTACAGACTCACGACTTAGTTATATGTAATTAAATACTTATACTAGAAGTTAGGCATTTATCTTGATTCCCATTCAACTGAATGCATATTCTTTGCATCTTTTGCTATAATTCTCAAAAAACAATCTTCTTGTTCTAATTCACAATCTTGGCAAGTTAATGGGACTTAGATGTATATGAAGTACTTCCATAAAAATGCATAGTGGATGAGAAAACTTGTTCTCTTGAGGATATAAAACTATTTGGGAGTTTAAAAGGAAAATTTGACAATCTAACAATTAATTCTTATCCATATTAACTTTCCCAATTTCTTGATCTACTTGGTCTTAGCTTTTAAGAGAGTCATGTTACTGCGCCATTTAAATCTCTTCTTACTATCATTTACAAGTTGATTCTTCTTCTGTCTGCTTCTTCAGCCACCACTGCCTCATCCTTCTCATCCCCCTGTAGACTGTTATTTTTCAAAATTTTTTAAATAATTTCTTCTTTAAAATTGAGATATTTTCGTTTACTTTTCTTGTCATCTGTTGTTCTTCCAACGGTTTATGCATATTGGATAGTGTTTTAGAAAATTGGCTCAGAAACATTGCTTATTTCTCAGGTATCTGGTGAAATTCCCAGTGCTACCCCTGATACCCAGTCTGTACGAACTACATCAGGTCCTTTAGGTCCTATTGACAAGCACTCACTCCCATATATAGATCCAAGGCAACCAGGTAAAATCTGTGCACAGAATAGCATATGTATTTCTGCAAATAGCTCTGGCCTTTACTGTTTGCTTCAACTAGGAAATCATCTAACCAAGTCATGCATCAATGCAGTTCCTGTGAGAATTGTGGATCCTTCCAAGGATTTGAACTCTTATGGCCTGGGAAATGTGGACTGGAAGGAAAGGGTTGAAGGTTGGAAACTCAAGCAGGAGAAAAAATGTAGTCCCCATGAATAACAGATACTCTGAAGGGAAAGGAGATATTGAAGGCACAGGTTCAAATGGAGAAGAACTGCAAATGTGTGTACCTCACATCATTTTTCCTTTTAACTCATGGATATGGTTATAGTTCAAAAATGTTTTGTAGACTGAACAGATATGTGGCACCACAATAAAATTATCACCTTTCCAGTTTTTAGAACTAATTAGGTACAATTTCTTTTGAAAAACTCTTAAAGAAGCATATTTTATATACTAAGCAGATTAACACACTATGATCAAACTAGGAATACATTTGTGTGTGTGTGTGTGTGTGTGTGTGTGTGTGTGTGATGTTTGTTTGAAACTTTGCCAGGGTCTCAACTTTTTTATGATTTGCTGATTTCTCCATTCATATGTTAAATTTATATTATGGAAAATTAAGTATTATATCTTTATACAACATGTATTATAGTTGAGATTACAAATGCCATGCAAAGTAAATGGGGTTATGTCTGTTAGTCTAGTTAGTGTATGTTGCCTGCCCCTTCTTGTTTGCTGATGGATTCCTTTTGTCTTAGGGCTGATGATGCTCGCCAACCTTTGAGCCGTGTGGTGCTATTTCTTCTTCTCATCTGACCCCTTATCGTGTAGTTATCATACTTCGGCTAATTATCTTGGGATTCTTCTTGCAATACCGCTGTACTCACCCAGTGAAGGATGCCTATCCACTTTGGCTGACCTCAGTTATCTGTGAAGTTTGGTTTGCATTGTCGTGGCTTTTGGATCAGTTTCCAAAATGGTCACCCATCAACCGTGAGACCTACCTGGAAAGGCTTGCTGTGAGGTAAGTTGAATTTGTCATATTTGGAACGCATTATTTATTGAGAATTTTGGTGCTGTGATTGTATCTGTTAAAGCCCTTTCTGTTCTAGTATGGTGTCTATTAGACTAATGCATTTTTCCATCTTACTGCTTCCAGGTACGATAGAGAAGGGGAGCCTTCACAATTAGCACCTATCGATGTATTTGTCAGTACAGTGGATCCACTGAAGGAACCACCACTCATAACAGCTAATACTGTGTTGTCCATTCTTGCTGTGGATTACCCTGTCGACAAAGTATCTTGTTATGTTTCTGATGATGGATCAGCAATGTTAACTTTTGAAGCTCTCTCTGAAACAGCAGAATTTGCAAGGAAATGGGTGCCCTTCTGTAAGAAGCACAACATTGAACCTAGGGCCCCTGAATTTTATTTTGCTCAAAAGATAGATTACTTGAAGGATAAGATTCAGCCTTCTTTCGTGAAAGAGCGGAGGGCAATGAAGGTGAGTAATCATTGTGCAGTGGGTTATGGTCCTTGCTCAATGCTGTTGGATTATCAATGCTAAGTATCTTTCCTTATTTGCAACAATAATGTACACTCTCTCAACTCTGACGTTCATGGTGCGTTCTTTTATAACAGTTACTAATTAGACAAATGATGGTGGATTCTACTTGCTTTAAAAATAACATGAAGAGGTTAAAAGATTGTAGAATGACAACAAAGAGATTGCACATTCCACTGCTACATTTGTTTAGAAAATCCACAATGTTCCAAAATTATTAACATGAAATTTTAGGAATTTGTGGGGAAGGAAAGTGTTTTAAGCTTTAAAGTGGCAAATCTGAATGCCCAGTTAAGCTGATATGGTGGTTGGTGACTCTATATGTTGTACTTAAAGCATGAAACTAAATTATGAACTGCAGCATAAAAACAATTTCCTAACAGAGGGACTGAGACAAGAATTGTGATTTACTGACCTTTACCTGGAGACTGCAAATAGTGTTAATAAGCCTCTGAATAGTATGATAGGTATATGTTGAAATTTTCATACATGAGGTAATTCATTTGAGAACCTGAAAGATGATGGCTCATCTCAAAATGGATTCTTTCAGTGTGTTACTCATTTTGTAACAATTATACGGAATTAAATTTTCACTTGTTCAAAAATAATTGTGAACATTGTTGGCTGTGGCTTTTTTGTTGTTGATTTCTTACCTTGATCTCTGTTTGAAAGTGGCCCCATCATTACAATATCATAGAGAAACAAATTGATAACGCTACAGCTAATTACAGAATATCATTTAGCCTGTGTGTTTCCCCTGAAGCCATATCATTGTATAAATGTTGTCACCTTAAGGAATGCTTCTGTTATTTGAAATTAACACATTCATGTTATTGCTATCTATATAAGAAGCAAGAAGGCCTCAAACTAAATTTTACCATTTACATAGTTTACTGATGAATTTCTCATAATAAGGCAGCCGACTTGTATTGAATGTTTTACACATTTGTAATAGTGAGAAATTTTGGTTCACAGAGGGAATATGAAGAATTCAAGGTGAGAATCAATGCCCTTGTTGCAAAAGCGCAGAAGATGCCTGAAGAAGGTTGGACAATGCAAGACGGAACTCCTTGGCCTGGAAATAACCCTAGAGATCATCCAGGAATGATCCAGGTATTTGTATTGTTTTTTTTTTTGGGGAATCTTAGATCATATCAGTGTCCAAGCTGTCAATTTATCCTGTTTTCTAATCTTTGTTTGCTCTTTTCATGGACAGGTGTTCTTAGGGCACAGTGGGGCCTTGATACAGATGGAAATGAGCTACCTAGGCTGGTTTATGTTTCTCGTGAGAAGCGTCCAGGTTTTCAACATCACAAGAAAGCTGGAGCAATGAATGCATTGGTATGTGATCTCATGGTTCTTATTTTATACTTGTATCAATGTCAGCACGTGTGGCACTTGCATTGGTTATTGTAGTTTTCCAATCTGGGTGATGCAGTGATTTAATTAATTTGCCATTCTTGTGTTCTTGCAGATATAATTACAAGGGGTTGCCATTGGCACATGTGCATAAAAGTTATTTTTGGTGCTTCAAAAAAAAAAAAAAGAAAGAAAGAAAGAAAGAAAGAGAGAAAAAGTTTTTGGTGTTATGTTTTAGTGACTTAACATTGTTAGTGCGCACAGATTCCATCTAACTTTGAATAGGAGCTTTAGCTAAGCTTTCGTTTTTCTTTTCTTTGTGCCTGTCTGCCTGCCTGTCTCTGTCTCCCCATGGACATTTTTAATAATTAATTTTTTGTGCTTTCCTACTGTAGACATCCACCACATGGTTGCTGATCTGATGTACTAAATTAGATTTGCTAAATAAATATATGTGAAAAAGCTGATGATGCATTATGAATTTGCTTATCTGTTTTTATCGGTCTACATTTGTCTTCTCCAGATTCGAGTTTCAGCTGTCTTGACCAATGGTGCATATCTGTTGAATGTTGACTGCGATCACTACTTCAACAACAGCAAATGTCTTAAAGAAGCCATGTGTTTTATGATGGATCCTGCTCTTGGGAGAAAGACGTGCTATGTACAGTTCCCTCAGCGTTTTGATGGCATTGACTTGCATGATCGATATGCTAACCGCAATATTGTCTTCTTTGATGTAGGTCATCTTATTTTTCATGCACCTTCACCGTGAATTTATTGTTAATATTTATGGTCAATGTTGTGATGGGGTTATCAGTATTAATAAATTCATCCTTTGGCTATCTTTTGCAGATCAACTTGAAAGGACTGGACGGAATCCAGGGTCAGTTTATGTGGGAACTGGTTGTTGCTTCAACAGGCAAGCTCTCTATGGATATGATCCTGTCTTGACAGAGGAAGACCTAGAACCAAATATTGTTATCAAGAGTTGTTGTGGTTCACGGAAGAAGGGAAGGGGTGGGAACAAGAAATACATTGATAAAAAGAGAGCAATTAAGAGAACAGAATCCACTGTTCCAATTTTCAATTCAGAGGATATTGAAGATGGTGTTGATGGTGCGTTTCCACTTACCTTAGTTTTTTCTACTGTGACAATTATACTGGTTGTTGACAAAATCTTTCAGAACTTACACACTCATGTGAGGACTAATCTTCAATGTCTGTGCACAAAGTGTCGTGAGGGTTGGAATGATATATTCTTAGAGCAAATTTTGGCCCTTTTTTTGTTTTTGTTTTTTTTTTTTTTTTTTTTTTTTTTTTGGGGGGGGGGGGGCTATTTTCTGTTAATCATTAATTTATTTGAAAAAAATGTTTGCAGAGTTTTACACTTATCAAATTGATTTAGTGCTATTAGTTTATCCATTTTTGGTTTTGTGTGCAAAATATATTCATTATTCAACACATATATTGAGACTTCAAAATTTGTTCCTCTTATATTTCTGTCCTATATTGATGATGATGAAGCCATTCTCTATAATCATGCTTGTGTTAATTAATCAAAGACCTTTTGTTATACAGGGTATGATGATGAGAAGTCACTTCTTATGTCTCAGAAAAGCCTAGAAAAGCGATTTGGTCAATCTCCAGTTTTTATTGCGGCTACCTTTATGGAGCAAGGGGGCATTCCACCATCAACCAATCCTGCAACCCTTTTGAAAGAAGCAATTCATGTTATTAGCTGTGGTTATGAGGACAAGACTGAATGGGGCAAAGAGGTGTTACTCAATAAATAGATTTTACCATATATATTTGGCTTCTTTTACTGATTGTTTTTGAATTTTGAATAATTAATTGATCTCTCTCTCTCTCTCTCTCTCTTATCCAAACAGATTGGATGGATCTATGGTTCCGTGACAGAAGATATTCTTACTGGGTTTAAGATGCATGCACGAGGATGGATTTCAATTTATTGTATGCCTCCTAGGCCTGCATTTAAGGGGTCTGCTCCCATTAATCTTTCTGATCGGTTGAACCAGGTGCTCCGGTGGGCCCTTGGATCCATTGAGATTCTACTTAGCAGGCATTGTCCCATATGGTATGGCTACAATGGAAGGCTGAAGCTTTTGGAGAGGCTGGCATATATCAATACCATTGTGTATCCACTCACCTCGATTCCTCTACTTGCTTACTGTATACTTCCTGCTATTTGCCTTCTCACTGGAAAATTCATCATCCCTGAGGTAACAATTTTCTCTTTATTTTCCTTCCAATGATCAAGTTATTGCTTGAATGCTGCCTTTTTTTAACTGCCATTTTCTTCTTTCCTACATACAAAAGCGACTAGCACTGCATGGTTATTAGTTGAATCTGTATTTGTAAATTTTCAGCCATAGGACAACAAAGCTTCTGGAGAATCAGACTTTTCCTCGTCTGAGTTTTATTTAAATAATTTGCTGTTTTGGGCTTTTGCTTTTCCTTTAAACTGTTCATTATAAAAAAAATGAAGTATCCCTTAGAGTTTTAGTATTTCCATTTCAATGTCATTCTTGAAGTGTTAAGCCTAGGAGTTACAATGTTTTCTTGGCATTTTATTTGATACTTGTTGTCATTCCTTATGAGTGGTTGGGATTTTTATTCATGGCAGATAAGCAATTACGCTAGTATGTGGTTCATTCTTTTGTTCATATCGATTTTTGCCACTGGAATATTGGAGCTTAGGTGGAGTGGTGTGAGTATTGAAGACTGGTGGAGAAATGAGCAGTTCTGGGTCATTGGTGGTACTTCGGCACATCTGTTTGCTGTGTTCCAGGGGCTCCTCAAAGTTCTTGCCGGCATTGACACTAACTTCACTGTCACCTCAAAGGCTTCTGACGAGGATGGAGAGTTTGCTGAGCTTTATGTGTTCAAATGGACATCT
Source organism: Thlaspi arvense (assembly GCA_911865555.2). NCBI lineage: Eukaryota > Viridiplantae > Streptophyta > Magnoliopsida > Brassicales > Brassicaceae > Thlaspi > Thlaspi arvense. The sequence goes on along the minus strand of CAJVSB020000453.1, from coordinate 11,345 downwards.
CTTCTCATCCCTCCAACCACGGTGCTTGTTGTGAACTTGGTGGGTATAGTGGCTGGCGTTTCCTTTGCCATAAATAGCGGGTACCAGTCCTGGGGGCCATTATTTGGCAAGCTCTTCTTCTCTCTTTGGGTGATCGTTCACTTGTATCCCTTCCTCAAAGGTTTATTGGGTCGCCAAAATCGTACACCTACAATTGTCATTGTCTGGTCCATTCTTCTTGCTTCGATATTCTCCTTGCTTTGGGTGCGAATCGATCCCTTTACCTCCGATTCTACAAAAACAGCTTCGAAAGGTCAATGTGGCATCAATTGCTAGATTCTTTTTTCCACTGTTTTTAGTGGCAAATTATTTTATTTGGGTAAGCCAAGTCTTTCTTGATTGTGCTTGCCCCTTTGTAAATAACAAAGGGAGACCTGCGTTGAAGAAATCACATGCAAGGTCTTAGTGATGTTTGTACTAATGTTGAAAGTGGATGTTGGGGGTGAACAACACTTTGGACAGAGTAGAGAGAGCGACCTTGTGTATTTTTGCTGTTCTGTTGAATTTTGTTACTTGGGAAGCGTAAGTGTTTATTTTGGGTCCTTAGAAACTTCTAGAATTCCTTTTGGTGGTGTTTTGCAGCTTTATGATTCTTATAAAGAACAATTGACCCAGGTGGAAGTAATTCCTTCTGGAAATGAAAGCGAAGTTACTTGGATCTCCAACTGTGTCCTTGTATTATGATTCAGGTTTCTCCTGTTTTTATTGGTTACTATTATGATTCAAGTTTCATTCATCAGTTTTTGCTTTATTTATTTATTTTTTCTTATTCTGGGTGGGATGTAATGCGCTGGGCTTTTTAACTTGTTTGGCATCAAAGTTTTGTGGACTTTTAAAGTTGACTTTTGAGCTTTTAAAATGTTAGGATATAGCCTACAATTTTTAATTTTTCGGTTTCTAACACAGAAAATTGCACCTTGAATTTTAAATTTCTCATTTTTTTAAAAAAATGAAGAAATAAAGCGCTGGGCTTTAAGAACTATCGATTTTTTTTAGGAGAAAAGTCCACTGGGCTTTTCTAAATACCGCCAAGTGTCCTTGTAATTTCAATTTAGCCCAACAACTTCTAATTGACTTAACCCTGAACTTCCAAGTGTTCTCGAATATCAACCTTGAATTCGTTGCCATTAGCACCCAGAGCGCCACCTGATCCAATGGGATTTTAATGGATACAGACTCGAACCCATGGAACTGTAGTCTCCTTAATTCACCATTGCCAGCTTCTGAAGCAACAATAGTTCGATCTCTCTCAGACCCATACCAATTTGACCGACAAGGAAGATGATATGGTTTGGCATGGCAAATTACTATGGAATTTCTTATTTAATAAGATGAGTTTGGTAATAGTGATAATTAAGAGTGGTTAACAAATTGGACTAAATCATTTAGACTAATAAAATTGTAATTTGTTCTGGTTTAGTTTAAAATGAGATATAGTTTAATTTAATATCTGATGTTTAAATAAATCATATAAACTAAAACAAATCATGTAGTTTATATATATATAATTAAAAATTTTGTCTTTATATATATAGTTTATTTTTACTATTTGATTGTATACTTCTTTCTATTATATTTTATATTTATACTTATTCTAATGGTTGCTTATTTTTGTTTTTTAAAAAGTGATTTCATTATTATAATTTCAACTCTATTATATTGTATAAATATATTAATTGCATGATGTGTAGCTACTTTAATTAGTTAATAAATGATAAATTTGTTTAATTAAACATGTTGAAAATTTTTTTTAATGTCTCATTTTTTGAAAAATTTTGTCAAAATTTTTATAAAATAATAAATTTAATCAACTTTATTTTTGAAAATCATAAACTATAATTTGAAATCGAATCAAATTATAAACTATGATTTAATTTAATTTCTAAAAATTACAAATTATAAAATATAAAATAATTTAATTTTAAACATTAAACAAAACTAAACTGAATAATGAGAACCCTTTGTAAAAACTACCAGAAGACAAGACTTATCGACACAAATCTCCCCCAACTAGCCCTGTTCACGGTTCAGGTTTGAACTGTGAACCGACCCGGACCGGACCAGGAAAAAATCGGACCGGACCGGACCGGACCGTTAATATCCGATCCGGTCCGGTTCTGAACCGTGAAGGTTCGCGGTCCAGTTAAGGTTCACATTGTTTTTGAACCTGAACCGGAACTGGACCGGAACCGTGAACGAACCGGATGAACCGGAACCGGGAATGAACCGTTAACCGTGAATCGTGAATCGGAATCATGTACGAACCGTGAACCGGAACCGTATACGAACTGTGAATGAACCATAAACCGGAACCAGTAATGAACCGTGAACTGTGAACCGTGAACTATGAACCGTGAACCGGAACCATAATGAACCGTAAAATATTTAGCATTTTAAAAGTTTAATTTTTATTATTTAAAATATTTTTATTTTTTATTTAAATTTAAAATGAAATACATTGTACATAGGGGTGTGCAAAACCAAACCAATTAACCAAACTAATTTTTATAATTTGGTTTGGTGTTTTTAAATTTAGTTTGGTTTGGTTTGTATTAAAAAAATAATTCAAATTTATGATTTGGTTTGGTTTAAAAACCAAACTAAACCATTCTAAACTAAAAACCAAAATTTTAAAAATATTTTTATTTCATAAAAAAATACACACACACGTTCATATATTTATATGAACATATATATGTGTGTACACAAACACACATACATACATGATACATATGTACTTATATAAATACACATATGTATAAATTTTATCCACTCATATAAATATAAATATATATACATATACATATATTTATATTATATATAAATATATACATATATACACACACATGCACGCACACACACATGTAAATATATATAAATATGTATGTATGTACGTATGTATACATATATAAATAGGTAAATATATGTATTTACGTATTTATGCATACACACACACAAACACATATATATTTCTATATTTTTATGAATATATATATGTTAATATATATACATATACACAAATATATATGTTATGTATATATATAGAAATATATATACATGTTAATATATATACATATGCATATTGAAATTTTAAGTTTAGTTTAGTTTGATTTATAATTAAATTAAATTAATTGGTTTCTAAAATATTAAAACAAAAAATCAAACTCAATTATCAAAAACTAAACCAATATTATGGTTTATATATACCCATATATGTATGTGTACGTATACACGTATACATATATATTTTTATGTTTATATGAGTATATACACACACACACATGAATATATACATATATGTATGTATGTATATACAAGTATATACACACACACATACATATACTTGCATATATATACATATTTGATAATAAATAATTTATTTTAAAGTATTAAAACAAAAAAAAAATCAAAAAACAAAATCAAATTATCAAAAATCAAATCAAAATTGTGGTTTGCACACCCCTAATTATATGTAATAAAAGGTTAGAAGAGTTATGAGTTTCATTCATTAGTCAATAAATTAAAGTAGCTAATTTATATATATATATAAAAGAAAATTTATTTTTCAATGTTTAATAGTTTAAATAAATTAGAAATAGATTATTTAAAAAATTTCAAATGATTTATAAGTTAATAAATAATTTTTTTTGGTAAAATCAAATTGGAACCGAATTGAACCGTGAATGAACGAAATTGAATCGAACTGGAAATCGAACCGTGAATTGAACCGGGAACTGAACCGTGAACGAACCGGAAATCGAACCGTGAACGAACTAGGAACCGAAAACCAAACCGTGAATCGAACCGTAAACGAACCGGAACCGGAACTGTGAACGAACCGGCTTGGAACCGGCATGAACCGTAATCGGAATCGGATTGACTTTCAAGGTTCTGGTCCCGATTCACATTTTTTCGGGACCGGAACCGGTGGTCCGGTTCCGGTCCGGGCCGGTTCAAGGCCCATGAACAGGCCTACCCCCAACCATTCCGGAAATTAAACATTTTATAATGAAAGTCGGTGAATTGTAAGACAGCTATATTGAAGATCTGGCAAAAGAGGTTCTTGGTCCGAGTTTAGTCTCCTTGACCGGGTAGTTGACCCTCTTGAACTAGGAAAAATGCTAATCTAGACGGCCCTTTTTTAAATAAAAAAGTTAAGAAATTATATATGAATTACAAATGAGGTAATATAATCAAAGCACAGACTTCTATTAAGACAGAAACCCTTTTGTCTGTCACATAAGTAAATACTACAACCAAATACAAAGGGAACACATCTAGGAATGAGCTTTCCATGTAATAATAATATTAATCAAAATGAAGTTGCAAAACCCGGATGGTTTGCCAAAGCTTCTCAACCAGGTTATTTTCATTTCGCTCTCAAAGTGCACAATCAAGCCCATTTCCAAACCAAGGAATTGAAGTCACCTTATTAGTCTTAAAACAAAATCTTAACTTGCATAATCCGTTGGACAAAAAGTATGGGATGATTAATTAACCACAAATAATGTTGTATCCTAACTCAAGGTATCATGCTCAACATTGCACATTGCGTCAACTCAATTCCTTTTATTCTTTGAATCACCTCATCTATGCATCCTCTTCATTTTCTACCAGTATCCTCTTGCAAGCTTCATAACACATGAACGAAATCCCAGCTGCCGGCACCAACTTCATGCAGCTAGGACCAAGGCCCTTGTACAAACCCTGGACCCCTTCTTGTTCAAGTATGCTAGAGAGTGCATGGAGCACATTCTTGTACACCTGTCTCCCACTGAGAGCTCCTACTTGCATGTGCTTGCGAGCTACTTCTAGCGGGAAAGTAGCACTACTTGATATAGCGCCAGCAGCAGATCCAATCAAAAGGGTTTCAATGTTGCCAATCTTCTCCTGCTTGAAGATTTTCCGGTATGCTTTTCGTAATGTATCATAGGCAAAGTAATTCGTGGCAGAATATGGGATTACCCCAATAAGACTTGGGGTGAGACCTCTGTACAGCTCCCCTGGCCCCCCTTCTTGCAAAATTTTTACAAATGCATCCAATAGACCATCATAAACACCTCTCTGCATCAACACAACTCAGTCAGCATGGTTAGTTTTAGTATTCAAAGTTTCAGGTCCAAAGACGTACTTTAGTATATAGCACAACTTCAGGGAACGAATTTACCTGTATGGTTAAGCGTGTCTTGAGCAGCTCAAGTGGATATGTAATGAGGGTAGAGCTAACTCAGCACAGGCTCCAGCAACTAGTGAGGCAGGGATGGAATCTTTGGCTGTTCCCAGGTCTGGGGGACAACATCTTGTTGACTGTATCATAAGCAAACAACTAGAGAGAGAGAGAGAGAGAGAGAGAGAGAGGGAGAGAGAGAGGGGTTAATATTCAATACCATGCATTAGCGGTACAGAAACTAGTGAAGATAATGGCTGCTAAACTTAAACTTGATTCAAATCAAGGCATTATTAACCAGAGTTTTTAAGCTTAGATTTCCTTAATGGTGAACGCAATCTCAGTTTAGAAAACTAGCAAAGCTGGTGTGCTGAATTTAAACTTGATTTCTAGTCAAGCATTATCAGCCAGATTTTAAGCTTGAAATTTGCCAAACACCAGGGTCACGTCATTTTCTATTCTAAATTTGTAATTGTTACGAAATAGAAGGTAATTCCTGAAAGAGAGATCAATTTTTCAAAGTGGGAAGCTGGCAGAAGGCACTGTCATGAAATTTAATCTCTTTGGTTCCTGAGACCAAACTTATTGCAAAATAATTCCATTTCTATGGTGAAGTAGGTATGCTTTCACTCTACAGGAACACTATTTCCAAATCAGATAAGCTGTAAGACAACCACAACTTTACTAATTGATTACAGAAAGTAAAGTAGCACTTTTTTCCAACAACATAGTTGAAAACAAGAATGGCAAGCATGACCATTTCATTTGCTTGTTACATGGACTTTGGCTGCAGAGATATTAGTGTGTGGACTAATCAAACAAAAAGTTAAAAGCATCAAGGAGATCAGGAACCATAGTTCCAATTCTAGTTCTGATAACCCAAAAAAAAAAAAAAAAAACTGATAGTTAAAAAAAAAAAAAAAAAAAAATCTCAATGGGGAAAATAAGGAACTTGCTCGCTCAAGATAGATTGCAAGAACATGGCTTCAAGATTCAGGTAGACAAATAAGAGGAAACCAATAATAGCATTCTTGCCACATGCAATGAAGATAGAACCTGTACAAACATGCAAAAATAGAGGAATGGCCCATTGAGGAAACTGTATGGTTGGGACAAACCAACATTGATATGGGATAGAGGAAACCTAAGTGGCTATTTGGTTCACCCAAAAATACTTATGTTTTCAAGTTCCATTTCTTGCTTTTCAAACAGTTTGGTTCAGCACAAAAAATGTTAGAAACCAAAAGAAAAAAAGAAAAAAAAGAAAAACAAAAATCCAGCTTTTTCAGAAACTAGTTTTACTAGTTTCATAGGTATTTTGAGTTAATTTCTTTTAGTTGTTTGTTTTTCTTTCAACATTCAAATGTAGCCCATTGTAAGAAGAGAGACAGTAAAAAAATTATCTATTTAAAATTTTTTTTTTCTATGTCTGTGCATGACATTTTTTGGATAACCAACAACAGGAGGCTAGTGTTTAGAACAAATCTAACACTACAAATCTAGGATTTTTCTTCCACAACCAAAAAAAAAAAAAACCAAAACATCTTCAAACCAAACACCCCTAACTTTATATTGCCTTACTCAAAAGAAGGCTTTGCAAACAGGTATTGGAAAACCAGATGCATGTACTTTGGCATGCAAACTGGGCACCACAAAAGGTAAAATCATATATTCTGGCAAAACCACAGTTTGACATCATATAACCCTAGTTTTAGTTTTTGACATATCTAATCCCAACCTTCAGGTACTTGCTTGCAAACAAAGAATATAAAAAGGCTAGAGCAATAGTGACTTACATTCTTGCATTGGAGACAACTATGATACTTCACAAAAGTGAACAAGAATGAAAAGAATATTAAAAGAGAATCCAGTATAGTTGTTTCAAAAAGTTGGAGGGTAGACAAACAAAAGCTAAAAGTTAAATGATATACTTGGCAGGGATGAAAGGACCAGAATTTTTCATCTGCATTTCTACCATGGAAGCAAAAGAAAAAAGGAAATGTAAGAAAATATAACAAATTATAGCATTTTTAGCAGTATGCACCACAAAAAAGGAGAAATTGGGCCCAGGTGCGACGGGAGCTGTTTAAGGGTACAACATGATCAGCTACAAGGTAAAACCGCATAAACTAATTGACAGTTTCTTAGTTTGTTTCCAACCTTCTTTCCCAATCAAACAATGAAATTAACAAGTGAATTTCACTGTGCTCCATTCTCTTTATCTATTTTAGCTTCTGTCTCTCCCACATCAAATGTGATTTACATTTCTACATTTATTTATAAAGGAACAGGAGGTTACTCTCCATAAGTGTAGCTAAAACTAACATGAAATGAAGGAAAAGGCCATATTACATGTATTTATAATCAAACTTTTACCAAAAACCAGTAAAAGCTGAAAAAAAAGGCGGTATTTAGCGAAAACCATCCAAACCAGTAGTCCAACTGTTTGGACTGGTGAACCGTTCGCATTTCAGTGGAAGTAGAACAGTCTTATATATATATATATATATATATATTTCTTTTTCTGCCAAATTTTCAGTTTTTATTCCATTTCTTTCCAAACACACCCTCAGCCCCTAAGTCAAATAGTCAAAACCTAACAGTCTGCTTCTGCTACTTCACTTCATCACCTCGCTGCTGCTGGTGCTGCTTTGCACTGCTGCCACCTCGCCACTTCTTCTTTCTTCTTCTTCCTCCTCCTCCTCCTCCTCAGATTTGCCACTGCTTCTTCGCTACATCACAGCAGACAGCAGAATGCTCAGCCACTTTTCAATCCACCATGATCCTCTGTGCCTCAGTGGCTCTGGATCCACCGTTGCCTCTGTAGCTCTGCCTTCCAGTCACCGTCAAGCATCATCTCTAAGTCCAGGCAGGCTTCTCCAATCTCCAAGTCCCAGGGTAAGAATGTCTCTTCTCCCAATTCTTATCATTTTTTTTTTCTTGTTTTGGTTTTTATTTCTTATATTTAGAAGTTAAAACTTTTGGTAGAAGAATCACTGATTGTGCAGGAGAAGCTTGTCATTATAGACTATGGGAGTTCAGTGTGGTGCGGATTGTAATGAACTTTAGGTAGGATAATGGATTCTAGTTCTAGGCCAGGTTCTAGTACTAATTCCCATGGTACCGTGCCTTCAGTCCGTGAAAAAAAAAATGATAATGCTTGGAATCAAATTTTGAATGATGGATTGATGTTTGTCATTTCTGTTTGTGTGCACTATAATGGTTGAATCATGAATGTCAATTGATGGTATCATAGATAATGATTTTTTTTTTTAATTGTAGAGATTTTAATCGTTGTAGATAATTATTGTTGATTGATGGTTTGTTATATAGTACATAGATAATTATGAAGTCACAATTCATTGTGGTTTGATTATGGTTGGACTGGTAAACCATGAAATTGTAACTTCTTTGGTTGGATGAATAGTCCAGTTTTTCGAATATTGGTTGTAACTTGTTGGGAAGTGGAGCGTGTTGACAGATCATTGAATAAAAGGCATCAGGTGTCTCTGGGTGTGCAACTGTTATTGACAACCAATGTCCCAAAATGGTCTGATGGTCTAATCAAAAGTCCTAGATGTCATTAGAAGGATTTTATAGGTAATTTTTAACTTTTTGGCTTTGCAATAAACCAGTGACAGGTTCAGAATGACAAGTCTCATATCTATAGACTGTTCATTAAGTTGAACACATTGAACTACTTTGAAATTTACAGAAAAGGCATAATATAGCCTCAATTTTATATGAATTGGGATACAACCACCAAATTATAAATATTTTGAATGTAATGCTAGTTTCTCACAAGTTAAAAGAGCCAATTATTCAAATTGATACAAGTCTAGATCTGTAGGTCACAGTAAGAGTGGAGATCTTAGAATTAATTGCAACAGCCAACAGAAGAATGAGAGCTTGAAGTAAAACAAATGTGTTGTCACCCCAGAAAACCAAATCAATCAGCTAGAACAGGCATTCAAGGGTCATCACATTTAAATGTTAATGGAAAACTTACCACATTGATCAAACAAACATGCACAAGAAATGAGCAAGCAAAGTGCATTCTCAGAGGGAACTGCTCCAAAAGAGTTGACACAAAAATTTAAGTTGCTGCAATAGTTCTAAAGCTAGCTATTGTTATATGGTAATAGCAGACAAACTCATAATTTCGCACAGATAAATTAAGAAGCTAAGTCATACAAGCTTGCCTAAACCAGTAAACTAACTGAAAATTAATTCTATGGACCTCCCAAAACTGAGCAGAAATCGAGGTGACAAACGTAAAAGTAGCCAAACCATGGAAAGGGTGAAATAAGGAATCAACATTCAGTTTTACCTCAATAGCTTTGCTTGGTGCAACTCTAATCACATTCACAAGATTGCCCCTAAACAAGCTGGCCACCCATCGCTCTTCATAATATTGTGGACACTTCAGTAGTAGAATGTCCACTGCTGCCTACCATCAAATGCGTCCGGATGGTCTCCAATGGGGCTACGGCCGTCCGAGACACCGCCCCAGCAATTGCACCGCTTATGAGCCTTCTCAATGAGGGTTAGCCACCTTAATTTTTTAGTCTCAGCCCATTCTTCTTCTTCCTCTTCAGGCCCTCCTCTTCAGTCCCATCTGGAACACCGACAATTCGAAACCCCTCCGGCGAAGACACGTACTTCACGTACAAATCTGTGTAAGGAAGCTTGAATCCGCCATTGTTGTCTCGAGAATCCGGGGAATTGGGTGACATGCCAAAACCCATATTGCCCATTTGGCCAACGCTGGCAAAAAGGCCTCCGCCAGGGAAAGCACCCTCTGGGAGACTCCATTGAATCCGCAACTCAGAACCAGGGGAAAACCCATCTTGCTTACCCTTCACAACCACGAAATCTCTGCTACCCATTGCAATAAAAAATATCAGATTACACCCCAATCTAAGGTTTTAAAACACAACCAAACCTTTCTCATGGTCTAGAGCAAACTCCAGGGCGATGAAGAAGCAAAATACTCCGGTTTACGCAAATGGGTAGCCAAAGAATCCATTGGGGCGCTTGACGTTAGAGAAAGTGATAGAATCGATTCGATTTCTTATGGGAATAAAGCGAAAAGACCACAAGGCAAACAGACTGGAGAATTTACCGGAATATGAGATATTTGTGGGACGATGAAAGGCTCGAGAAAGAGAGACGATGAAGATAGAGAGAGAGAGGGTTTGAAAAAAGAACCAGGTGGGGAGCTTGAAACCTGCCTCTCCGTTTCGACACCCCGAACGAGAGAGGGGCGGCTGATGAATGTATACGCATGTATTGAATATGGGAATATATTATGTTTTTCTTGGGTTGAGTCTCTCGGTGCTGGGTGTTGGGTGGTGTGTGACGAGGAGGCGTTAGGTTTGGGGCTGGATTACCGAACTACACCCTTAGCAGCTGTCAGAGTAAGGGCCGCGTTTGGATTCCCTGAGTAAACATCTTTGGTTTGAAAGGAGTCAACCACAGTTCCCTGCGCAAAGATCTCTGGCACAAAATGTCCGCCAGAGGGTACAACCACTCGAAAGCATATTTTGCACGTTTTTGTGCAGAAAATATTTTCCTCGTGTCTACTAGAATAAAATATAATACCACGGTGAGCTATGGCTCACTTTGGCTTTATTTTGGAAACTGTTTTTTTGATTTTAGAGAACAATTCTCAGAAATCATTTTCAAAAGCGGAAACAGAAAACATATACTTTGAAAGCTCTTTTTCGTTCTTAAAAAACTGAAATAAGTGACAAGTTTTTTTGGCTTATTATTTTGAAAAATAAATTTAAAAAAATTTGATAATTTTTTAAAAATAAATAAAATATTATTCTCAAAAACTATTTTTTTTTTTTAACTATTGTCGTGAGAAGTTTTACTATCGACGTTGCCCTTAAATTGCCTGCGCATCACCGACCCTCGGGCGTCACCCATTCCAAACAAATGCTGCCTCTGACCTTTGTGGCCCCTCTGCCCTCACTGTTGCCCTTATTTGGCTACTATTGTCGCCTCTCTCTAGTTTGTACCACCCCTTTTCAACAGCCCGCCCTCTGGAATCTTTGCTCTGTACTTATTAAATCGATTCAAATCGTATTAATTAATTTAATTATGATTTAATTTAAATTTTTTATATTATTTA